>JBCAUI010248635.1:0-16220 GCA_038406195.1 Haplosyllis anthogorgicola
TTTTTTTCCGATCGCCGCACTTTGAAAATCCTGAAAGTGCAATGTAATCCAAATGATTAAAAAAAAAAGGCCTAATTAAAAATAAATTTTGTCTTTTTCAGGTGCTAGATGGTGTGACTTTATCGAATCTCGACATTTTCGTCAACTCATCCACGGGAACGATAGAAGGTACACTGCTGGAACAGATGGATAGATGCTCATCACCATTCGGTAAGAATCTGTAAATAGCAGTGCTTTTAAAGAAACTTGTGAATAAAAATTGTACACATCGAATATTTACCGTATTCCCTCTAATTAAGGCACCGGAGGCCAAGACCAATTTTTGAGAGTGTGCCTTAATTAGGAATATCAAAGTAGCAATTTCCACTGTCGTGAACACTAGTCTGACTAGATTTGGCCATTTTACAACTGATAAAAACTAATGTAATGAACAACACAGAAGATATTTTCCCATGACACAAAATGAGAAGAAAAGCTCATCCCCTTGGATTAGAAAAAAAAAAGAAAATTATTTTTGTCTCAAAAAAGAGGGGAGGGATGCCATAATTAAAGGAGGTGCCATAATTAGAGGGAAAACTGTAACTAGTAGCGACCACTCCAAAAGTTTCTTGGTGTACAAAGTACTTTCATAGAATTTGTTAATATAGTTGAGTACAAAATTAAGCAAATTACCTTTAACTACCCACAAAATTAAATTACCCGTAGAGTGAAGCACAGTGATCATGAGTTATGTGCACTATGATTAACTAACAAAAAGATGGGGCTTAGTGGACAAAATACCGTATTCCCTCTAAATACGGCACCCCTTTTTTGACATGAAGATAATTAAATGATTCTTTAGTGAAAATAAAACAAGAATTTCTCCTCAGTGGAAGTTGTCAAGTTGATCCACATTAAATAAAGGTGTGTAAGCTGACAAAGTAAAACCAGATGCTGGTACCAATGAAATATGATATTTTTAGATTTTTAAATAAGGCACCCCCTCAAAAATTGGTCGTGGCACCCAGTGCCATAATAAGAGGGAATATGGGATGCGATATTAGTTTCCAGTATTGTCATTCTTATGCTGTAGAATTACACAGAAAACAGTTTAAACCGTTTAGTTGTAAGATGTGCAATGCTGTAACAGGGCATTCATTTTGAGGCATTTATTTGTTGCAGGAAAGCGGTTGTTCAGACAGTGGTTGTGCTCACCCTTGTGCAATCCTAAGGCCATTGACGAACGATTGGACGCCATCGACGATTTGATGGCCAATCAGGATATCGTTGCTGAGGCAGCAGAAATGCTTCGTAAACTTCCGGATCTCGAACGAGTTTTGGCCAAGTAAGCTATTCGAGTGGTTGGAGCTATTCTCAGATTTTCACTTTATAACAAGATTATTTTGTAGGGTACTCTTGCCAACTGAGTGTTGCATACTGGTCTTACGTGACCAGTTTGATAATTACAAACAAGTGACCAGTTTGATAATTACAAACAATAATTACAACTCATAAAATGAAACAGTGTAAAGATACTGTATTGTGCCGATTCAAGGCACATTCCCTATTTATGGCACACCCCCTTTTTTCGGCTGATTCTCAAAGCTTTTTTCACCATCGTAAGTTCCAAAACCTGGCTAATGTCATATAAATATTCATTTAAATGAATGTAGGCATTCCAAAACTAAATTGCATTATTTGCTGAAGTTCAGCCATACTGAATATGATCAGTTTCTATGACTCATTGGATGAGAATCATCGAAAGATGTTAGTCCAAGATCATTTTAATTAAGTTCGCATACCCAGAAATATGTGCTACGTACATGCGCCTTGAATCGGCACAGTACGGTATATATCTTTGTTTTCACGGTAATCTTGCAGAATTTGGCACTCTTGGGAAGTACAGATAGATGTACCTTGTCAAAATTAAACTGATTGAATCTTGAATTTTACAAAGCACAATTAGCTCTGAAATAATTGAAAAAGACCTTTCAATCAATAATTTTGTCTTATGTACCATTTGCAGGTTCCACACCCTCGGCTTGGCGAAGAGAAAGGATCATCCGGATGGCAGAGCAATTTTCTTTGAAGAACTTATTTATAGGTAAAATATATATTTATTCTATGCTAGTGGTAGTGTTTAGATTGGTAGGTACTGGACAGCACAAGAGTGCGAGAATACAACTTTATACAGATCAAGTTTTCCATTCTGTTTATTTATCAATTGATTTCATTGACCTTTAATGGGCTAATAGTAATCTACACAGAACGATTTATGATAAGATTTTGAGCAGAATTCTTGGTTTGTGAAAAAATGGATGAGAAGTTTCACAAAAAATCTATTTGAAAATCACACGTTTTCCCTTGATTTCAGCAAAAAGAAAATCGAGGATCTTATGTCAGCTTTGAATGGATTTAAAAGTGCCGATAAAGTTATGCAAAAGTTCGGTAGCAAATGTAGCAAGTTCAAGTAAGTACAAATACAGTGTACAGTACAGTACGTTTAGATATAATACCTTACATACAGTTTTAAACCATTGATATAACATGTCAGTCGCAGATCTCCTGAAAAATGTTTGCATTCTTTTATATCTCCGCTTGCAAAGGCATCGCCGAGGTATAACAATATATCAGTAACATAGGGTGATAAGGATCGTATGCAACCCCTCCCCCCGATGCTACAAAATATTTCTCCAAATTTGGGATTAAATATGACGAAATTTAAGAAATCCCGATGACACATTACCTAATAGCATAGGTGCATAATTGCATGTGCCTGTTAATGTTCTTTACGGTCCACAAAAGATTATTACTTTTTCTTACCTTTTCTCAGGTCAAGCCTACTGAAACAAACAGTATCAACTCCAACAGGGAAACCCAAAGGTCGCTACCCTGTCTTGTCTGAACATTTCAACTATTTTGATGTAAGTATAACAGAACATTCTTAAACGGACAATTAGAAGTGTGTAGTTCACTATTTTAGTTTGTTAAAAATACACTTTATGACCATTGACATAGCTTTATGACTAGAGTTTTACAAATAATTGCAGAACGCCTTTGATCACAGGAAAGCCAAGGAGGAAGGAATAATCAAACCTAGTCCAGGTTAGTGACCCAATGCATGTGTCGAATATATATTGTGACAACCGGTTGTCGGTTTTCTAACTCGAATAATAACCAGATATATTTGGTATTATTTGGTTTGTTAGGATCTCCCAACAGCACATGAAATTCATAGTGAAATTGACATCATGGTTAACCCTTGGTTGTACAAAGAACTTAAGGGTTCTCGTTGCAACTTGAGTTAGATTTAATCGAAAATTTTCTGTGACAACACACATTATATTGTGTAAACTTAACTTTTAACCTGTAAAAGTTTAAAGATCTTTCAAACACTTGGTACTTTGTATTAAATAGTATCATGAAAATCAAATTCAAACATTTAATTTTTTCATTCGCATCACCGGTTATGACAAAACCAAACGAATAAAATCAAATACGGATACCGAATCAAAGCTCTAATTTGCACGGCTATCCAAGGAAACAGTCGTAGTTTACACGTTTCAATAGCTATACCTTCGTGTACGATACCCAAAATTACAAAGAAAAATATTTTTTCACATATTACAATTATACAGCTGCAGAATTCAGCTGTTTATCCGCAACTTGGGTAAATTTGTGACGTCGTGCATGAATAATTCATTTTAACCATGATGCCTGGGATAATACGGGCTACGCATTTAAGCTCCACCCCTATTACACCCCAGCTATTACCTGCACTGACATACGAGGCCATTGGGAGCCCAGCTACTGACCAGATAGGACCTACTAAGCAATACGTAAGCGGTCAGAGAGCAAGTAACAGCACACGCAGGCTTAGTTACTTACCACAATGGCACATATGCAGGATTTCGTTGTATTCACAAACAAAAAACAAAGCACGCTTTTGTATTTACAGGAATGGACCCAGAATATGACGGAGCTATGGCAGAAGTGAAAAATATGCAGAAACAACTTGATCAGTATCTAGAAAAGCAGAAGGATGTCCTGAGCTGCAAGGTATGTAAGGCCAGACTATTTGAATCTATTGGATTACATTCCCACAACTCTGAAAAAATCTGGTGTTTTAGTTGTCTGGACAAAAAACGTTCAAGTTTCCGAAACAAAGTTAGAAGATTTTTTTTGTAAGGGGGAAGGGGGGAATGGCGAGGGGAAGTTAAAAAAACAACAACAACAAGTGAAAAACGATTGTTGCGAGTTCTGAGAGCATTCCGTTTCTTGGTGGAATGTTAAAATAACATTTAAAATGACCAATGTCATGTATTTGTTTACAACCATTTACAAGGGGAGTTATTTCTGTTCAGTAAATACAGTGCAAATGTAAATAATTTACGTGTATTTTACAGCGTAAACCAGAACCTGTTAGTATCTTATTAAGTTGTAAAATTCAGATAATAAGTTTTACTAGAAATATTTGTAATCAAATATTAAACGCAAGCAACTCTTGATGTAGTTTTCATTTGATAATGAAAACAATTATGTTTTTCGCAATGTTTATGCAATAATATTTTCTTCCAATAAGGTTTTAATTTCTTCATTCACTTTTGTTTTCCACCGTTGAAAGTTTAAACCCATATTTTTTAGTTTAAGTATTCAGAGGATTGCCTGCACTTTCATAATGAAAAGAAATGTGCAAATGAAAATTTAAAAGATTTAACATGGAACAGATCTAAAAGAGGTTTGGTTCGAAGATGGCCACTAAGTAGGCAAGCGATCAAATTAGGTATGATTATTTTTACTTGCAGACAATTAAATACTGGGGAACAGGAAAGAACAGATATCAGATGGAAATACCTGAAGCTGTGTGCAAGAAAATACCCAACAACTACGAGGTAAACAAACAACAAGAGAGTACAACTTTACACAACTAACAGTTATTAACCTGGGCGTGCTCAGTGGGAGCACACTCCCTTGACAATCAGACTGCCTGGGTTCGAGCTCTACTGCTGCCTGCACTCTTTATAATTGCATGAAGTATGGCCGGAAGATGAGCCTGGCATATACACATGTGTAAAGTGTACACCCATGTTGGTGGAATAGGCAAATATGGCAACAAATGTAACCTTTGGGATCACCGCATACAAGCATGAAAGAATGCAGGCGAGAGATCCATTCTGGCTTTAAAACCCATGGGGATGTGCACACAAGGCCCAAAACAGGGTAATCAGTAGCCCAACAAATGGGCCCTGTTCCAACAGCAACAACAACAAAACCTGAGCGTAGCTACCCTGAAAATTGAACATTGCTTTTGTTGCCTTCATATTGATTTTATGTTACATACATTACCACATACATTATCCTTTATTTTAGGTGCAAAGTTCAAAGAAAGGTTTCAAGAGATACCGCACACCAGAGATCGAAGATTTGTTCGCACAGCTCACAGCAGCAGAGGAACAGCGTGATGCGGCACTGAGGGACTGTATGCGAAGAGTCTTCGCCAAATTTGATAAAGAGTACGTATTCTGTCTCCAGATCCGACTGTTGTACGAGTGGGTCCTGCACGGTTCACCAGCTTTTGAAAAAAGTAGAAAAGAAGGGTGGTTGGCCGCCTGCTTATACCCGTGTGCATTTTATGCTTGCATTAAGCAAAAGCGAGTTAAAAATCAAGTAACTGGGGATCATAGGGTTCAAGTGAGTAAGCACGCCTGCAGATCTTCCCTGGCTTTACAGGCAAAGTCATACCAAGTTTAAAACAGAGGTGGCAGTGGCCCAACAAAATGGACCAATTGGCACAAATAATTTTTTGACAAATAATAATTTGAAAATATAAAAGTTTCTATCTACACTTTCAAATAGTTCAGGTTTTTTTTGAACTCAGTAGATTGATTGATTAACTGTTTGTTAAACCTACAAAACCGAAAGGTAGTATTTTGGTTGCCACCAAAAACAATTTGAGAAAAATTTCCTCACACTGAAACCTTTTCTGTTTAAATTTATTGTAAATTCACAGGTACAAGACGTGGGAAGCAGCAGTGCAATGTGTAGCGGTTTTAGATGTACTCATCTCCTTGTCAAACTACAGTCGCTGTGGAGATGGAATAATGTGCCGGCCACAGTTCGAACTGCCCGACGAAAATGCAAAGGTATATTAAATTTAAACATTAATTTCCGAAAGAGGGGTACCAGTGGCCCCAAATCATTGTGCACTGGTTCGAGATAAGGGACTGTAACTATTGCCACCAAAAACTTTTTTAAAAAAATTAATCAGTACACAAAGAGGTGGACAGCCTTATTTGGTTTTGTTCCTAAACTGTAAAAACTAAGTTTATAAATTTTGAGATAATTGTTTTCAAAAATTAGCACATTTTAGATTGTTCCCTGATTTTATTGTTGTTATTGTGTTGAGTTTGGCAAAACAAACAATTCATGGTTCTGCCCTCTTTGATTCTGTGTCTTAAAACTTCTGTCTGCAGCCATTCCTGCAGTTACTAGAGGCTCGTCATCCATGCATCACGCGAACGTTCAGTGGTGGAGATTTTATACCCAATGACACCGTCATAGGCATCAAGGATGACGTAAGTTTGTTGACAAATTATCGTTTATTGTCGAACCTTTAGACGTGTATTGACAACCATTTACATTTTACAGATTGCGCCTTACAGCCCACAAAATTATGTCATTCTGTGTGCATTTTACAAATGGTTAACTTTATCGAAAGCTGACGCAAATCCCGACCACTGCCTGCACCTATGTTTGTGCATGTGCTGCATATTAATTAAGCACAGTTAAATGATCGGTTTGTTAAATTTTTGAGAATCCTATTTGATGTAGGATGACGTGATGGTGAATGCGGAGAATAATAGTGACAGTAGTGTGGTGCTGGTCACTGGACCCAACATGGGAGGTAAATCTACACTGATGAGACAAGTCGGAATTATCGTCATCATAGCACAAGTTGTAAGTCTACAGTTTCCTTCTGCGTATGTGGAAAGCTCAAGTGCAAACGTATTTCAGTTTAAGTTTGGTCGTATGGAAATTATAAACGTTTGTTGTGAAGTTTATAATACTTGATGTTAAATTGAAACAAATATTTTGTTAAATTGAAGTAATCTTTATTGGGCAGCCATTCCCTTGCTCAATGCTCCCAACACAAGTAGGTGCACCTACTTTATAAACTGTTTTATTGTACAGTAAGGTTTGCACCGATAAACCAAAGTAAACGATATTTAATCTGTTAAAAAATTCAAATTTATTGTGTACAAGAGTTAATTTGGCTAGTTCTTGTGTACTATTTAAATTATTAGTGTACTATTTAAAAATTCCTAACGGTCTTAAGGCTGTAAATTAAAATAATAAATGAAGATATACAGCTAAACTGTAATGTTTTTCCACAGGGTTGCTATGTGCCGGCGGAACAATGTCGCCTGACACCTGTGGACCGAATATTCACGAGACTCGGTGCAAGTGACCGGATCATGGCAGGTACAGTTGGACCTCCTTTTACCACACCTCTTTTGAGTGACACGCTTTCTTATACGACACTTTTTGCATGAAATGTACTATCAAGTGTATCGTAAATGCTTTGAGGGACACTGCCTGTTACGATACCTTTGTGAGGCAAAAGAGACCCCACGAAGAAGTCCCAGGAAATTTCAAACTGAAGCAGGGGCTGACCGATCAGAGATGACTTGACAAATTATGGACGTTAAAAGCAAGTGGCAGAATCATCCCAGTCTCGCCACCAAAAGGTTGTGCAGTGCTCCCAGAATCGTTGACTGCAAAAGGTCGACTCTGAAAACATTTGGTTTTCAAATATTTATCATCTCTGTAAAATGAAGAAAGTCACATCACAAATCATGTCAGAATTGTTATGATTAATCGTTGTACTGTGTATTATAAATTAAGTAAGTAAATGACTAAATCCCATAATGTGGAAATATTGATATTTCAGGAGAAAGTACTTTCTTCGTTGAGTTGAGTGAGACCTCTGCCATCCTGCAGCACGCCACGGAACATTCATTAGTCCTTGTGGATGAACTGGGTATGTTAACCTTACAGTGATAAATGGAGAGGCGGCATATTTAAAATGTTTTAATTGAAGAGTGTCACACAATATTTATTAAAACTTAGTCACAACCTGAGTACAGTAGAACCTGCTTTAACGGCACCCTAAAATAGCGTATAAAACAGATAGGTCGTACAAGAATGTAAAATAAACTTGAATATTCAGGATCAATTTTTATAACAGCTGCAATAAAAGGCAGGTATGCCGTGCAAAAAGTGCTGCCCAAAATAGGTTCTACTTCACTTCTTACCAACCACTTTCCATCAAACTGTAAGTAGGTGAACAAAAACACCAAATGCGTGCACACACTTGCAGAGTAGCTTTCAGAATACCGTCAATTTCTTGCAAGGTCAACTTGTGACTACCTGTTCAGACAGTAAATACTGTACAACATTTTTCTTTGATGTTCGTTTTCCCATAAAGTGGAATGCATAATTGTAGATGAAGTTCACAATGAGCTCTCAATAACATTTGTGCATTTTTTACAGAGGGCGACACTCTATTTGTCTCCCTAATAGAGTGAATAAGTTGGGCTTGTCATCTGTTTAATGCAAATGTTTGACAAAAGGTAAAAAGTGTAAGGAAGATGCATTTTAGGAAACTGTCTACACAAAAAAGTAGTGGCTATCAAGGGATTCAGTTGATAGTGAGACAGGCTGTCGCACATTTGAAAAATGTGTCATTGCTTCGATCGAAAAGGACATAATTTTTGAAGTGAAAGTTTAAATACCAAGTGTCCAGATGAGTGAAACAAAGATTTCACTGTAAAATGGCCGTGCAAATATTTAGTACATTAACTCGAAATACTTGAATTAAAGTAGATTGTTTTTCCAGGTATGGTAACATGGTTGCCACAACACAGGAAAAACAGGGAATTTGACTATCAGTTTTTCCAGACAGGGAAAACAGGAAATTTGGAAAAAACGCAGGGAACTTTTTTCAGAACACAGGGAATTAACCCAATAATGAAGTATTTCCTTATAAATTGCCTTTTTATCGGCTTACATATCCTAAAAAAAATTCACACTCACTTTGCTCAGCATGTTTTCAAAAATGCACCCACTTTAACCATTAATTCCAATTGTTTCCAGTGCTGCCATGCATATTACACATATCACTTGTATTTTATGCTGTATGTGCCTGTGTACAAAGAAAGCATGCAAAAATTGCTTTAAAGTTGCAATTATGAATGTATAAAATATAGTTACCACAGGGAAATATATGGGAAACTCAGGGAGAACACAGGTAATTTGATTTCACTTGGAGCGTGGCAACCATGGGTAATAAACGTTTTATACTTTTAGGTCGCGGAACAGCCACATACGACGGTACAGCGATAGCTTGCTCTGTCGTGCAGGAATTATCACAGCGCATCAAATGTCGCACTCTTTTCTCCACGCACTACCACTCTCTGGTCGAAGAATTCAAAAACGATCCCAATGTACGGCTTGGACACATGGTAAGGCCTTTTTTTTAATCATTTGGATTACATTACACTTTCAGGATTTTCAAAGTGCGGCGATCGGAAAAAAAATTGAACTTGGTCCCAAGAAAACCAAACTGTTTATAAATATCAATAAGATATTTAATATTTCTCAATCGTTTCCTGACGAAACTCGTTACGCTGGAAAAATCTTGCCACATGCATCATGTTTCAACCTCAAATGAGTTGTTTTTTTTTTTGAAATCCCGATATGAAAGTGCGGTGGGAAATGTAATACAAACAATTAAATTAAAAAAAGCCTAAGACTCACAAGGGACTTTCTTATTAAATGTAGGGTTTCAAATATTGTACATGTAGCGTTCTGACAGTGTCATGTTTTCGACTTTCCTCATAAGAAAGTTCTGTACTATATTATTTTCTCAGAACTTTTGAAATAGACGATTCGTATATTGTATTTTGGGTTTCTTAACCTCATAAAAATGCTATTGAACAGTATTATTGACTGTGGATCAGTGATGCGCTGTCTTAACATTCAGTGCCACGTTTGCAATTATTCCAGTATGTTACATTATGAATTGTTAATAAAGTTTAAATATCATGTTAACATTTTCTTACACATTTAAGGCATGTATGGTAGAAAATGAAAACGAAGAGGATCCGAGTCAAGAAACGATCACTTTCCTGTACAAGTTTGTGGACGGTGCTTGTCCGAAAAGCTACGGTTTTAATGCTGCAAGACTGGCAGATTTACCTGAAGAGGTATGTATGTTGTAGACTGTCATTTTTGTATGTAGTTGATTTACATAGGGCCAAACAAAAGGTGAAGCTTCAGAAATTGTGTAACGTTTACTCAGGCTGTTTTTAAATGTGATTTAAAAATTTGAAAGGATTTCAAGGTGAAGTTGTTGTGAAGGTGGTGCGACACTAGGGGTTCCTTTGTATTTTCATGTTCATGTTTTTGTGTTGTAGGTTATAAAAGTTGGAACTCAGAAATCCAAACAATTAGAACATGTCCTCCTTGGTCTGCGCTATTTTAAGTAAGTGTTTACCTTTATACAATATTACAAATGAGTAAGTATGGAATTTGAGATACTGCTATCAGTACTTTGTAAGTGGCATACGCCCTCTAGTGCGTGTAGAGCAAATTCACATATTTACTCAAATCTCGAAATTTACAAATCAAATTTATCGTTAAGTACAGGTGTGTAGAATTTAGACCTTTCTACATTTAACTCTTTTAAAATATTTATATTTTGATAACTTCGAAATTTTATGGAAGACACCTATAAATTTTAAAGGTTTAGCTACAGTACAGCCTATGCAGAACATATACTTACATACTGACTCATAACTGGCAATTATTCGGTTTGAAAGGTGGCAAATTGATCTTTTGAATAAGCTTTGATAGATTTTTGATACCATGTACGTCTTCTTCTTTTTCAGACAATTGCATCATTCGACTTGTGACGCATCCAAAGTAAAAGATGTCCAAGAGTTGCTGAATGTCCTGGGATGAACTTGAGAACAACTTTGTATTTCATCTTTGTTTTGTCAGTGCAGCAGATACATGTTTAAGAACGTTAAAAAGAGATTTTATGGAAAAATATACTTAAGGTTGGCAGTTTCGCAGATAACTCATACATCTTGTTAAATTCGTACACGAGAACGTGTATGTTATGTTGGAAATTTATACAGATAAGATCTGGTAGAACATTTCTCTTCATTATGTTTTGAGTAATAAGCTACAAAATAGTTTCCTTTCTCATTTACTCTTGTAATATGTTTATAGTAAATTGGCATAAAACAAAATATTCGCAGTTTGTCTCATTGTAACCATTCAGAAATAAATCACAAAACAAGTGCCAACAGAAAAACTGATCAAATTGAGCAACTAGTTGTCCGAGTAAAATTGCCTCATTTGAATAGATCCTTCAGTGGCTCCCTTTAAGAACTGGAATTTTTTGTGAGTGGGAGAAGGGGGTTCACATCACAGAATATTTATTTACCAAAAAAGTTTTTGGCAGCAACTGTTGCAGTCCGTTATCTGGGACCAGCGCTCAACCAGTTTGTGGGACCACTGATACCCCTATTTGCACTTCTGGTGGCTCTGCCCATGGATTTTAAAGCCAGGGTTGTATCAAGTTGCCTCTGGTGCAACACTTGCCAACTCAGCATGGCAGCTGGCAGTACTTGTCAATACTTTTTCAAGCATTGGCGAATGCATACTGCGGACAGGATCTCACTACCTTCGGATCCAGAGACAAATGCTCAACGGAATTGGCCACAGAGGCGCGGCTCACATTGGAACATTTGCTGCAGCATTGCAAATTATTTTTACATTGTACCGTCAATATACCAGTTAGTAAGCTAGAGCGAAAAGTGAATATTGCTTCAGATTTATGTAAACTTGAGTAATAATAATAAAGAGCTATGTATTTTAAACACAATTTGCTGCATTCTCTTTATTTACAATATTGACAATTATTTACAAAACATTTTTATCACAGTTTAATTTTTAGTAATACATCCTGTATGAACACTTAATGAGGTGTGAAATATATATTGCAACAAAAACGCCTGCGACATAAAATTCAGTAAGTTTTTTACTCGAAATAAATTCACACAACAATACAGACATTGAGGGTATCCATGTGATGTTCAGTGGAATGTATTTGACATCCACCATTTTGAATACGGAACGAAAGCTTTACAGCGATTTCTAAAGGCCAAAAATAAGTACAGTTAAGAATAACCGCAATAAAGTAAGGGGTTACGCTTAACAAATAGATGGCGAAATGTGGTGAAATACAGCGATTATCCTTAGTATCTGTTATTTTCGTATAATGAACCACACTTGATAAAAAGGCTGAGTCTTTCTATATACTCGGTGTAAACTTGAAAATTTCAACTCGAAATATTTCCGCCGCTGTATTTTGCGATTTTTTGATTTCAACCTCTGATTTCTGACACATGCAACCTGTTTTACACTTTTCCGCGCCATTGTTGGCGGAAGTCACAAAAATTCACTTGAACTGATACATGAATAAAGATGCATGCTTTTGGCATTCGGAAAAACCATTGAAATTTCAGGCATCAATAACATATACGTATTGAACATTTTCAAAGTTAATAATAAGTTTATATTTACATTGTATGTCATGCAGGGTTCCCACCACTCCTGGAAAACCTGGGAAAATGACACTAGGTTTTCCAGTCCTGGAAAAGTACTGGAATTTGACAATTTTATTAAAAATCCTGGAAAAATCATAGGTATCCTGGAAAAATGACAGTACCATGGACAGTTATATACATTTTTCAATTTTACGAGTTGTGTAAAATAGGTAATGTAAGCATTTTACCCAAAGGTATTTGGAGGCCACATTAATAAAAAAAAGAATATTATACCTGGAATTTCACTAAAAAATCCTGGAAAAATCCTGGGAAAACCCTGGAATTTTGTCAATGCCAGAAAGTGGGTCTGGTCATGGTCATGGTCATAGCTTAACTGTCATTCAAATTAACATTTTAAATGAAAGAATTCATTACGGAAATATTCTCAAATTGAAGACCTTGAATGGTTTTTTTTTTCTCTTTTACATGAAGGTACGAACACATGTCTCACTCACCATGCCAAGGTGTAAAATTGGCACCTGACCAATGCGGTAAAATTATCAACTTTGATTGCACAAGAATTTATATTACACATTTCATTTTTGCTAAAATTGTTTCACTGTCAGTCTATATTTAATGTACTAAACACTAAAGTCAGAATTTCATTCATGAATATTACAACTAAGGTAGCATTTTAAATGCCTACCATCACAGGTATGTCATATAGCAAGTCAGTTGCTACATTACATTGCACCAAACCAACAACGTCCATTGCTTGGTGACCTTAATATCCCGATATTTATAACCAATGTTGGTTATGAGGTATATTGCTGTTCTCTCCCTGAAAATTGCTATCACACATTAATTTTCACGGTCTTTAAATAGTATTAATTACTGATACTGAACAATGAAAGATGCAGCTATACTTCGTTGGATAATACAAAACCAAGGTAAGTGTATGTTCGCTGGATATTTATCTACTGTCGACGTGGGCGAAAATATCTACTCAAGGAAAATTCTCCACTCATTCTTGCTCCAGGCTGTCTGTAACTGAAAAAGAAGAATGAGCAAGTCGTGAAATGACGATTTCAACGTGTACTAAAATTGTAGGTGTTTTCCACATGTCGCTGCTGCCTCAGGCTCGGAAAAGCAACTGCTACCCTCTCTGGGGCTGTGCCAGGCGGAGCATTGCTATCGGCTGTGTGCAGTAGCTGTGTAATAGACAGCTAGGGAAAGCTGTGTGAGGTTTAAATTAGGCTACCCCGAGCCAAACTGTGTAACAACATAGAAGAATCAAATTTGCCTGCCCCTTAGGCCTAATTAGCCAGATAAAATAAATAGATCTAAGAAAAAACATTCCATGTATTTGCTTTTGTAATATACACTTTTAAGAGCAATGTTTCCATGTTTAGTAATTCAAAGGTCAATTTCAGCGTGAAGGTCATGAAACTCAAAATATCCCCTGCAAACTTGGGCCTTTTTCAAAAGCACCCATTATGAGGACCAAATTTTGTACGGGTGCTCTTTTAAGAAATCAAAGAACTGGCGCTGCACATGAAGAGGACTATTATGAGCCAGTGAGTCCAGGCCATTAAACATTCTGAGGCATTTCTCTCAATAAATGTTCTGAAAAAAATTAATTTATTTTTCTTCCAAAAAACGGGGTGCTTCTGTTCGAGAGATGTTAATTCGAACAAATTTGGTATGTCTAAGACTGTATACTACTTCGAAAGAGCGTCTTAAAATAGCGGCGCATATCATTTTATGAAATTGAGTGCGCATCACACTAAAAATACGGGTTGAAGACAAACCAATCAAGTTTTTATTATTGTTTTACTTTTTTAAACATTTTTAAAATTTTTATCATCTTTAAATAACTACATTTGTAAAGTACAAATATTTTGTGCATTAATTTGGATAAATATTCTAAGCGTATTTCTTTAAAGCTTAAAAAGTAACATCGGAAAAGTTTTTTCATTTCCTTTGCTTTTGTATTTTATATCAATCTTAGTGTTATGCGCACTTCGCATTTTACATCTTTAAACGCATAAATTCAAAATATATGAACACTGAAAACATGCTTCAAGATTACACCAATTAAAGCAACGGTTTTAAAAGTTACTTAAACTGGCTTAGCTAGACTCGGAGAGATGAAAGTGAACATCTTCTGATAAGAAAAAAAGTCATATTGCACAAAGTCACCCCGTCTTCTTCCATTCTGCCATCCCGTATCTTCACTTGATTTCACATGACTGGTATCAGGGGTGGATCCAGGATTTCTTGTTAGAGGGGCGCTGGGCGCTATCTAGTATTTAGCCTTTGCAAGGCACCCCTTAATTTATTGTTCTCCAAAATGCCCCATGAAAATGAAGGAAATTTGGGCAGTTGAAGGGGCGCTCTGACCCTCTTAGATCCGATATCCCTCTTACAATATAGATGTGTATGCCAAAACGTAGATGGGTGATGCTTACCCATGGTATCCCGGGGCCCCGTGGAACGGCCCCGGGGGAGGGAGGCCTCCGCGACGGCCGGCCTGCCGGTCACGTCGTCCTTGTCTCAGCAGCCGGTTGTAATTTGGAGTCCGACCGGGAGAGATGTAGTTTAGATTGTGACTGAAATCAGAGAATGAAATATTCGTTCATTTTGGAAATTATGAAAGATTCACACAGTGTTTTTGTTCTAGTAAAAGGTTCAGCATAAAATTTGTCCACCGTTACAAAACACCCAATATATACTCTATGGGGATTTCGCACTAGAAGGTGCCGCCTTCTATGCATGCTCCACAGGCCATCAATAGGGATTCTCGATTTGCGACAGATATTAGGACCGCGAACCTTCAAAAACAAATACTCATTGGGCGTTCTCTATTGGTTATGACGTAACGTCTTTGGTGTCTTTTTGTTACGAGATTGGCGCAAAGCCAGCTGTCAGAGGTTTTTCTCATACCTGGGCAGATTTGGCAGATTAGGTAGGGAAATTTAGACTAGTTTTAGGACATGACCAATAAGAGTGACTTGAAGAGGACGACATTCAGTCCTGAACCTGAAATTAGTCACTGACAACTATCAGTTTTTCTACTGATAATGGTACAAATTCCCTGCCAAATCCGGCTCATTTAGCAGGCAAAAAATTAGGAAAAACCTAGATTGTTTGGGCTACTATCAAATTAACTTTGTACATGCTGTGTGTAAAATGAAATTAATACAAATAACCGAAAGGGTGGCCTATTGTTTACTAGATGTTCTAGACTCATAGGGAGAATATTTTAAACAATAGGTTTTCACACTGTGCCTCGTTTGGAGTCCCATTGTTCTGAAGGGCTTTAGAATTTATATAATTTTCCATAACTGTAATTCATTTTTTAGTGCAGATCATGAAATTACTAATAGTTTAGCATCCCTTAACAATTAAATTTCATGCTGAGTTCATCCAATTCAATTGTTGCAGGGAGTTAAAATTTTCATAGTAATTTTATGATATGACGCTACAGACCTCCATCACATTAAGGTAAATGGAAAGGCAGTCCTGGTCAATGAAGTGGAATGAATCATTTTGCTTTGCTTGTGGGTATTCCTTGTGATGTCACAGCTGGGTATACCCCTGAAACTTGTGTACATGCAT
>JBCAUI010248746.1:0-16219 GCA_038406195.1 Haplosyllis anthogorgicola
CTTTGATCTAATGTCAAAGTATGCCACAATTTCTCCTGATTCTATTTCTAATTGTGCTTCATCTTTGTTTGTTATAGCTATGTAAGTTTTATTGTTTATCATGTTGACTTGTTTTGGTATGTACGGCATGGTTTTATCTTTCAAGTTTTTGACATAGATAATGCTGTTTCCATTAAAGTCTTTGTTTGTTTGAAATCCACATTCATCAAACCTCAAGTGCAATTGTACACTTTCTGTTGAGTTTGATTGTACACATTTATGTGTTGTAGATACCATGGGGATACTTATCTGTGTTATGTAGATAGCACTGTTGGAATAATCTTGCCATGCTGATAATTCCTGCAGGGTGTTTTTGCCTAGCAGTATACCAGCTGTGGCCTTAGTATCACACACTAATAGCCTGACTTGCAGTCATATGCCCTGAATTTTCAGTGGTGTTTCTAACCAAAATCTGCATTGTATTCTGCCATTGCCTGTATTAATGCACTTATTCTCAGATAGTGGTATTTTAGGCAGTAATTTCAATCCATTGCATTCATTGTAAAAATCAGTAGCCATGATGGAGTATGTGGCTCCATTGTCTATAATTATTTTCACAGGATAAGTATCCGTAATGAGTCCCTTGACTTCATTATCATCCTGGTATATTATGTGCTGGTAATGTCCTTTGCTTGTTTTAACTACATTGTTCTTGGGTCCTGTGAATACATGAATCTGATTGTGTCATGACTACTACTTATATTATGAGTATTTTGATATGTTTCTTCTTCAATTGAATTTTCTGTATCTGCAATTTCCTGATTCTCTAGAATATCTTAAAATAATGATTCAGATGCATCTTGTATATGTTCCTTGCTAGATTGCTCCTGTTTTGTATCATCATAAATGGGCGTGTTAGTCATATAATGTCTGTAGAAATGATATGCATTTTCATTTGTGTAGGCCCTACCAGCCTGAGATTCAGGATCCCTTTGTTTCATTTTTACTTGTGTATGTAAATTTCAGACATGATTATCATTGTAGAATTGTGATGGATCATTGTCCATTTGATACATTTCTGCTAAAGTGTCATGGTTTTCATTATATTTATCATAACTTTTGTATGTGTCTGTGTTTTGCCTGCAACAGTGTTCACCTACAGCTCTGTTAGTGTGTGTGTAGCACTTGAATGAACACCCATTCTCATTCTTGATTTTTTACATAAAATAATAAGTTTCTAATGGATCTTCATAGAGTCTATATTCTATATTGTTTTTGAGTGGGGAATATGTGTCATCACTGTCTGGGTTTTGATTATAATTATCACCCATATTTTCATTCTCTGCAAAGTGTTGATAAACAAATATCATTTTATCAATTATCTCATTATCATTAACAGCAGTATGGTTGTAAAACCTTGCATTCTCTTTAATTTCTTGGATGTGAAGTTGTTCTTTAGCATCATGTTCTATCTTTTGGGTAACCAAGCTAGGAGACCCATCGGTGCTATGAGGTTCCCTTAGGGTAAATTTGCTTGTGTGTTTTGATCTCCTGTAATGCCAATTTTAGTGCATATTTTGTTTATAGTCTGTTTTGCATGCAAACAGTATTGTTCATAATGATCTGGGCAAAAGCATATTTGGCATATGCAGCCTTGTTCTTGGGCTACTGCAACTTGCTGTGCAGGAGGTTGTGGCTGTGGAGGTAATTGTTGTTGTTGTTGGGGCTGTGCTGGTGCATGGTCATACATCTGTGGTTGTTGTACATGATTATATGCATGTGGTTGCTGATAATATTGCTGATCATATTGACTATTGTTGTAATAGTGATCTTGATCTTGATATTACTGCCCCCAACCTCTGCTGCCTCAGTCTTGTCTGTTTCCATGGCCTCAGCCTCAGCCTCTTCTGTGGCTGCCTCTCCAGAAGCCTCTGCCATGTGAGTGCCTAGGAGGTCATTGGCCATTATCATTATAGTATTTGTTTTGGGTGAATTCTTCTTGATAGGGATTATAGCCTCTGCCCTACCTCTCTTTCTGGGGAAGAAATTACCTCTTTGCCCCCTGGGTCCTCTTGACCTTTTGTTGCCATGGTCTCCTTGATTAGAGTAATCATTTTGATATTGATTGTTTGAATAATAATTGTCATTTGTATTAGAATTGCTGTTGTGTTGCTGTGGTTGTATTGTGGTAATTTTTTGCAAGTGGTTACCTTTGGGCAATGATTTTGTAGTAATTTCAGCTTCTATTTGTAACTGCTCTAAGTGTGCTAAACATGTAGGACTATTTGCAGTTACTTGCTGTGGCTTATATATGTGACTGATGGTATAAGCCAAGGTTTGGGTGGTACCTCACATGTGCAGTATACCAGAGGGTGTTAGGCTCCAGGCCTTGGTGACTATCCAGAGGTACTGAAAGGGCTGGCAATCCTGCAGGATCAACCTACTTCGAGGTTTTATAGGAACTTGACATGATGGTTAACACTATGAAAGGTCATACAAACTCAAGATGACCTGGACCTATGGGGTTTGGGTCTTCATATGGCATGTATTATGGCTAAACAAATAATGAGGTTATGATTGAAATGCCCCGTTTCATGAAAAACACAAAGTCTGACCCCCAGCTGGGTCCAGATACACTTATTAACATGGACACTGTGACACTCTCCCCCAGATCTCTGCCTCGACCTTGTGGCATGCTTTATTGTAGACACAATATAACATTAAGCAGATGCTGGGCATCTGGAAGAAGAATTTATATTTGTACAAATGATTACACACATGCATAGGAATGTATAAAGTATTCAGGGTCCCAGAGGGGAGCCTCCCATGAAAATATGATATGATACAGTAAGAAAACACTAACATTATAACATTATGGTGCTGGAAACCCAGTAGTACAACCAGGGTTACAAAAAGGCAACAATACGGTACACTAAACTACAATTAATGCAAAACGTTCTGACAGTTTGGTTAAAATACGGTATAGTTCATAAATACGGGTCACATTCGGGTAGGTATCTTCATCTGTAGTGCAGTATCCGGATCTACTTTTCGGTCTTCTATGGTGAATCAGCTCCCCATCAGGGTTTGCTGCTAGAACGCTTGATCACCAGGCCACCAGTTGCACCCTCATCCACACTCCCTCTCTTCTTGGAAGCTGGGGATCTGGGTCCACCGAGCATGAGGTCATCAAGAACCACGAAGCTGGAAGTAGTGGATTTAACTGACTGGTCCTTGTCAATGACACAGAAACTCGAGGTGATAGACTCCAAATCCAGTTCAGGCATAGACGTCTCTCTGGTCTCCAAGGCATGTCTCTCTTTGGGTAGTGCAGTGGTAACCCATGAACCCAAGATGCCCAGGGGTGCTTTCACATTCTTGTTTAAGGCAGACTGCTTCATGTATCTCACTGCATCTGCTATGACTTGTTTGGTGAGCACACCCACAGTCTCACAAATGAGGTGGGAAGCTATTTCCTGTAACAGGTAGGGCTCCATTGGATTGACTGTTGTGGGAGTCAGCATGCCCAGGGGCATGCTAACTCAGGGGTCAGCCAGCATGAACCTGGGTATGGTAGTTCCCAAGCTGAACTCCATATACCTTTTGAGGGTCAGGTTGTCCAAACCCAGGTTGTAATGCATTACTGGTGTATGGTCACCTCCAGCTCCCATGTCTGGTGCCAGAGCATCCCCTCGCATGTCTACTAATGGTTCAACCAATACTCCCAATGGGTCTGGGGGTCCCATTGGTGTCCCTCACAGCTCACAGTTCAAGGCTGCATTGGGGGTTAATGCCATCAACCCCCTGGGTCAGGGTGGTTCACTTGTCATGCAAAGTCCTAGTCCTCTGCCCTTCCTGAGTGGTCGGGGTTGTGGAGCAACTGGTTGGAAAGCAGAGCCCTGACCTGGAACTCTGGGTACTGGGGCTTCTGCCTTCTCTACTGCTTGCTTCAGGATGGAGGCTCTCCCTTGGGATGACTGGGCTACCAACCCAAAAATGGATCCAAAGAGGGTGTCTGACAATTTCTGGAGTTCCTCCTTCAGGGGCATTGGATCCTCCATCACCCACCATCAGTTTTCCATTTGTTTCATGAATGAGATATACTGGAATGTTTCCAAACTGTCCAGGCACATCTTGAATTCTATCAGGCTATCTGGGAGATAGATGTCATCCCCTGTCTGTCTGTAGTCACATACACTGCATGTTCCAGTGTTGTTTGATGTGTAGAGCAGGGCAGCCCCATAAGCACAGTACCTGTCATAGACCCTGACATGTAGGTCCTCCTTCGGTTGCTTCCCATCATAGTAACAGTCAGGCAGAAAGTTATGAATTTCTAGATGCGGCAGCTCCAGGATCCAGAACAGAATCGAGTAATTGTGACAGTGTCGGGCAGCCACCAGCATGTTCCAGGTGAGATCCATCCAGGAAGCCAGAGCCTGGTACTGGTTGAGACTGGCATGACTGACATCCATGCTCCAACCAGGCACCAGAAGCCCCTTGAGTCCTTTCTGAGGGATGAAGGAAGCTATGTACTCTGCTGGTTGGTGTATGGGGTTTTGGGGTTTGTCTTCATTGAGTGCAGAGTTCCAGATGGTCCTGGTTCACCAGCAGGAATGGTCTCGACATTCCTTTGGCTTCTTGCCAGACCTTACTTCGTTCAACTGGGTTTGTCACCCTCAGCTGGCATGTCAGGCTCCACGGTTCTCAGGTGACTGGGATCTCTCTTTACCCACTGTGCAATCCCTCCAGGCAGACTGTGAGCATTGCCAAGGTCTGTTATACTCTACAACAGGACTATCCGACCGGTTGGCATTGGGTGTGGATTTTTCCAACATTTCCTCTCGGACAAGACTCTTCACTATGTTTTTCATCTTTGGCTTCGGGCTCTCGAAGTGAACCCCTCAGGGGGGTTTTGAAGGTGATATTCTGACCACAAGGGCAGTCCGTACCTCAGTTGTCTCTGCCATGGGGGCCCTGGGGTGGTCATCCATATTACCAGCCAGATGGACTTGTCCAGATGTTTTAAAGGTGGTTCAGTTATCAGTCACCATCTTCTTTTTTCGTCTATCTTTGTACTCATTATGGAGGATGTTGAGCATCCCAGAGATGGCTGTTACAACATTATCTGAAGCTGTTAGGTTTGCAGGCCCAGGGCATACATTAGCACCCTATCCAGATTGCCAAACAATCAGCTAGGCATGCAATTCAGTTCCTCCTGCATAAGGGCCGGGGACCCAGTAACCACTTTTCTTTTATCCCTGGGGTTGGTATTACCAGGGTCAGTACCTCCAGGCTTTGGGGTAGCCCACATAGCTGCCAGGAGTGTGGGATCCACCAGCAGTTCTTGACACCTGCACAGGTACTGCCCATGTCTCTTGTCAATGGGTATGGATGGATCCAGCCTGTTGAGGTAATCCCCATAGCCATAGGGCTGAGCTCTGGTCAGTTCACTCTCCTGGGCCCAAGCATCCAGACAGCCCCAGATCCTCTGTTCTGCCATCACAATGTCAGCCACTGGGAAGCCAACATCGGTTGCATAGCTGGCTCATCCATTCCCCTGCAGAACCCTCATGTAGAAGTTTCATATAATTACCAATCTGGCATCATCATTTTTGGCTTTGTCCCACTGCCTCCACAGGATTGCCTCCACAGGTCCTTCAGGATGGGTGGGTAGCAAGGCCGGGTGGTCTGGACATGCTCATCCAAGACCTCTAGCTGCCGCTCTTCTTTGGCCTTAGTGTATGCCAGCATCTGGCACTCCTCTGTGTCCGTGAAGCAGAATTCATCATTGGTTCATGTGTGTGCATGGTTGTAAGAACATTGGTTCTTCACAAAGTGAAGAGCATTGGCCAAGATAACCACCTGCAATGCTGTATCAGGGACAGCAGCAGCATCCATGAGGATCCTCACTGCTAATTCTTTGTGTTTCTCCAAGTTGTTCAGCTTTGTATATGGGTTGAGGCTGGAGTTGGGATCAATGGCCCACTGCAACAGCATGATACTACAAAGAAAATCCTATCTGTATTACTTTGGTAAACAGTGTGCTGATGCCACCAAATGTGAAACTCCATTTGCACCATTCGGGAAGATCCCATATGGGGTCACCCAGATGCTCACACAGACTCAACATGGGGGCAGTTGGCCACCCTCATCTGCCATGTTATTCAGATACGTCTTGGCTCCTTCACCCAGGGGAAGCTGGAGGCTACCTCAGTCTACCCAGAGGCTACTTACATGAAGGTGTCCCCCATCACAACCTTCTCAGTCTTCTTTCAGTGATGTTGACTCTGCAGTGCCCAGACATGAAATGAATTCACAGCCCTCAAGGAATTCCTTTTATAGGGCTAGTGATGCCATCATGACATAATTGCTCAGCCTCACTTTGGATTCACCCTGCTATTTTTAAAGCAGCATCCCAGATTTTCCTCATTTCAACTTTGACCACTGAAGAGTGAAGATGCAACAAGAAGGAGCTCAAGAAGTAAGTACCACTCATATGCTACTTGCCCTCTGGGTTATGTCTGTCCTATGTGTCCTTGGGGGTGGGCCCAGCAACCCCCCAGAGCACTCAATGCCTCTGGGAAATTTTCATGGTTCTCCGTATGGCCCCAGATTCTTCAAATCTGGGGGGAGTTCCAAGTACATGGGGATACAGACTCCCCCAGATTAGTGTAGTCCACTGCTAGGTTTCAAGGGTTGAGTCCTGAATATTCACTCCCCGTGTACTCAGACCTGGAACACCCAGAGGTGTCTGGGGTTGGGTGGATCTGGAGAAGGTAGAGGTCCAGATGGGTCTGGAATAGGGCCTGGGTTTCATGAAAAACACAAAGTCCAACCCCTGGCTGGGTCTGGATATGCTTATTAACACAGACACTGTGACATATATGTAAGTCAACTGTTTACCTATTTGACAACATCCCACATGTTATTGGCAAGTATTAAGCCTGCCTCAATCTGTGGAGGCATACTTTCTTTGAGTTTTTGTAACACCTCTACTTCTGACATTTTCAGTAATTTCCCTAGAGATTTAACTTCCTCAGCAAACTTTGTAATGTCCTCTGTTGCTGGGTCAAATGCCAGCCTGTTCCAAGAGGTGATTTGTTGTTTGTGTGTTCTGCCATGCTTATTGAACCTGCTTAGGAATGCATTTCCTAGCTCATCTAAGCTGTTTTTAGTTTTGCCTATTTGATCAAACCAAACGTGAGCTACATCTAGCATTATTATACCAAACATTTCTTTCTGCTCTGTGAATTTTGTAATTGTACATTCTTTTTGATGGAATTCACAATAGCTTGTGAATTCTAGCCATTTGTTATGGCCTTCTACAGGTTTAGACCCATTAAATGGTTTAGGGATCAAAAACATATTATCTGTGGGTTTTGCTCTATTCTGCATATTGTTGTGCGGCTGATTCACCCGTATTGTCATCTGCTTCTTGGTTTGCTGGCCCTGGGACATATAAAGGTGCAGGTGCAACCTGTCCTGCTACATATATGACATGTGCCCTAGGCAAGCTGAATGGGGCTTGTACGGGTTGGCTTCTTGTACTTTCAAATTCTAGCTGCCCTGGCATCTCCACTAGCTTTAAGTTCTAGTGCTTTCACAACCCTTTTATTTAATTTGTCAATTTCTGTGACCATATGATATGACTTTGCTTTAGTAATATGCATACAGGAAATTAGCAAAATATAAATTGTTTAATGTTTAACAGTAAGGTAACAAATACAGAAAAATAAATTACAACAATACGACCATATGATGCAACCTAACATTTGTATTAGAAATAAATAAGAAAGAAGTGGATAAAAATTAAGTACTTTTATTAAATATTGAGAAAACAAAAAAAAAAAGATTAGAAAATTTTTTTTTATTATATTTGAGAAGATAATATGACCATATGATACAACCTTAAAATAAATTAATTTTTAACAGAAAATTTTAATTGGTAAATGTGAAGGGCCTTTGGCCCTTCACATATACCATTTTTTATCATGTAGAACTTCTTATAATTAGAACTTTTCATGATGACTTACTTGACTATTATACACAATACTATGTTCAACTGAGAATGCTAATCCCTATAACAGTGGCTTCTTTAATAACCTTTTTAAACATGAATTTTCAACACACTGTGCACTTACTGCTTGAACCATGAAAGTGTAAGCATAATTCAACATGGATTTGGCACAACATGACCATGCACATCTACATTCTTATATCAGTGATTCTATGTCTACCAATACTTCACCTACATGAACAGCAACAGTTCCCACAAAATACAGGTAAATTTATTATTATAATAAATGTAAACTGACATTCTACTTTATATCAATAAATATCTCATTGAATGCAATAGTAACTAATAATTTATTTTATATTTGTAGGTTTACAGATATTTTCAACCAAGTCATCTCATCCAAGATTAACAGCATCAAATTTCTTCAAGACAAAGGTGTCATACCAAGACAAATGTTATGTCCAGGTCTGTTAATTAATGGCAAATGGTACAGAAATTGTAATCAGCCAATTATCATTAAAGATAGAAAGGATTCCTTATTGTGGAGATGCTGCAGGACACATAAAGTATATGACAATGGAAAAACATACTGCAAAAAGGATGTTAAAGTCACAATAAGAGAAAGGTCTTGGCTTTTACACTGTAATTTAACCTTGGAAGAAATTATCCTTCTTCTCTACTGCTGGGCAAACAACTACACAATTCAACAAATATTTCATGAAGTTGGATGCAGTACAAAGACTGTCAGTGAATGGTGTTCCTTTCTTCAAGAGTCTTGCATGTCTATAATGTTAGGCACTTCAGAACAAATAGGTGGACCTGAAATAGAAGTAGAAATTGATGAAAGCAAGTTTGGAAAACAAACGTATTATAGAGGACACAGGGTGGAGGGACAGTGGATATTTGGAGGAAGGGAAAAATTAGACAAGTCTAAAGTATTCATGGTGCCCATTCACAACAGAAAGAAACAAACATTACTTCCTTTGATCCAGAATTATATAAAAGAAGGATCAATCATTCACTCAGATTGTTGGGCTGCTTACAAAGAACTTTAGAATATGGGATATAGACATTTAACTGTGAACCACAGCAAAACCTTCAAGAACAAGAAGACCATTGCTTGTACAAATAGCATTGAGTCAGATTGGAGACATGCTAAGGTGTCCATGCCATGTTATGGTGTTAAGAAAGGGCAGCATGCTTCATATTTAGCTGAATTCATGTGGCACAGAAAATTTGTTGATACAGATCTATTCAAGCAAATAATTTCAGATCTAAATAGTCACTTCAAGAACAAGTATTTTGTTGTAATTCCATGAATTGTGTATTTAATATATGAACTTACTTCATTTCTTATTGGACATTTGTTGACTTTTCTTTATATTAGCTCTATGTTGTTCATTTCTTTTCCTGACAGAAAGACGATGCCTTCTCTTAGATGTTTTTGGTGCATCTTCTTTTTGCCAATGCTCAATATCAGACAAAGCAGATGCTGCTGTCTCTGGTACAACCTGTCAAGCAAAATTTATTGTATTTAAGATATGCATCTAGCAGCTTCTACACTATTACAAACATATATGTATATTTTAATAGTCTCTTACATTTGTTACATCCGTATTCTTCCTGACTTTATCAGTCTTGACTGATGTATCACTGTCTGACATATTGGGTAGTATGTTGAACTTCTTAGCATAAACATGTGTAGTTTCCTTAAGTTGCACACAATCTGAAGAAAAAGGTTTTCTTTTGTTAGTAAATAATATATTAAAAGTCATGAAAATTTTCATCAGATATCATGTTCATATGTGTACCTGTCTTTGTTCTCAATGTTACTCTTGATACATCTGTACTTTCACCATCTTTAGTGCATTTCTTACTAGAAATCACTTTCCTTTTGTGAGTCTTGATAGTACTTCTAGTACTTTTGTCACTGTTGAAAGAGGACTCATTTAAATATTCCACCAATTGTGTTTTCATCAAAGATGATGTCAACTTCTCTACAAATGTTAAAGATACATGTTTGTGAAAAACACTACAATATTTATTTCAATAAAATCAATCACCTTATATGAAATAGTACCTTGTTGCTTTTTAGCAATTCGATCACTTTTCCAACTAACATTTGTTTGTGAAGTAGATGTAACTTTCTCTGTTCTTGTGACATTATCATGAAGTGTTTTTTTTTCTTTCATCCCCTTTTGTGGAGAATTCTGAAGTGCAATATTCTCTGGGATTGACATTTCCTTCTGAATAAATTATTAATTAAGTTAGAAATAACATCTAATAAATTTGTACTTATAAAAATGAAAAAATAAATTAAAATTTACCTTCCTTTCTCATTGGGACAGCATTTGGTTTTGAAGAAAACAAATCAGAACTGCTATAATGTTTAGGTGTTGTATCCTTAACTTGAGTACTTTTCTTCTCTTTGTTTTGCTTAAACAAAGATGTTTTAAGTTTCCCGTCCAACTCCTGATAATCTCCTCTACCATGATTGACAGTCATATCTGAACCTAAAATAAATTGACATAAAGCCATGTTGACTATTCAGTAGTATTTATACAATTCATATATAATAGAGGAAATATTTATGCATTACCTGAACTTTCCTCTCCTAATTGCAATGGTGTCAAATCTTTGAGATGTGGGTGATATTTCCTCACTGTTGGCAAAAGCTCCTCCTCAGTTGGTTTGTGAAATTGCCTCAAATAGAAATCTTCACTTAATTCTTTGCCATTGGCCACTTTAATGAAATTTCTATCCAAGTAGAATGGAGCAGGTTTAAGGAACACCATTGCACAATTCCTTATTTCTTTATCTTTCAGCATGTCCTCTCTCAAAACCAACTTCCTGTATCCTTTGTCTTGCAAGAATTTCAATTCATCTGTAATACATATTTATGTTTCATACAAAAGATATTCCACACGTAAGTTAAATTTTAAAGATCCTTATTAATTTTTATATATGTTACCTTTAACAGACTTGGAACTCATCATCTTCACATTCTTATTCAGAGCTCTGACATTTATGATGCACCCTTCTGATCTGATCAAAGCACTAACAACCCTTGATGTATCTGTGCTTTTTGGATGACCAACATTTGTAGCACATGTATTTCCTTTTGTGAAGACAGCCTGAAAGGTAGTTTACCTGTATGTTTAATGTTCATTCCTTTTTAAATATTGAAATAAAAATACTTACAGAATGTTAAACTTACACTTGTGAATGTCTCAGAATGGCTGTAGCTAGTACAAATTATTTTTTCAGCATTTGTCACACATTCAGCTGAAATGTTCAAAGGAATAAGGACTCCCATTCCATTCCTAACACCGAGGAATGCTACAAAAATATCATTACAATGTGACATAAATACTAATATAAAAAATAAAGAAATACATAATATTTTAATTCCTTTAAATATAATTAAGTATATACCATTTGTGTATATCCAAAGTATGACACTAAGTCTTCCAACTAGTTGAGGTGCCTTGGTTCAAACAGATATTTCAGCCTTATCAAGAGGATCTAAGTTCTGTTGTGAACTAGCCCACTTCATGTTGAATTGTTTATTGTACTTCTCCACTATCTCTTCATATACCTGTTCAGAAAAATAATAATTTATCAGAATAAGACTACATAATACAACCTTTAATACAAGTAGTACCTAAAGGGGTTTAGAGCTGTAACCATAAATCTTTCACTGAATCCCGAGTCAATCCATAAAGAACCACCCAAATTAAAAATTCCATTCACAAAAGCTTCCTGTTGTAATGAGATGGCAACACTTGTAGCATTTGGAGAAATTACACACTGTTTGTTTTGTGCAAGGGTAACTTTGTCTCCTTCTCCATCATTTATTTGATTGATGAACACTATATCAGACTCACATTTACAATTTTTGTTCTTCAGATCTTTCAAGAACCCTGCTCCTTCATCAGTTATTAGCATGCAATATCCCCCTGTCATTATCAGATTGTCTTCTATTCCTTTAATATAAATACTTGTATTTACATTATTTAATATTTATTGTGGAAACAAAAATGTTATATTTATAAAAAATTAATACATTAGATTAAATTTATAATTAGCTGCTCTCATGAATTTATTAACTTCCATATCTGGAAATTTGTCTTTGTTGGATACATGTTGCATTATGTACTTCAACGGTTCTTACACTAACTTCTTTCGGCACTGGCTTTTGCCTACACCACTTGCAGCAATATTTATTGAGAAAATATTGACTACATTTGGTTTTGTACTCCAGTGACCTTTAACTGTTGGTCCTGCTAATGATGCAATAAATGGTAGCAATGTTCCCATTTGTAGAGATACTGGGCTGTTGAATTCTTTGAATAACAAATTATGGTATTCAAATATATCTTCATGCAGATAACTTTTGCAATCATAAGACAAGTTGTACACATCTTCATGTAATTGATTTATATCACAAGCCATGATTTCAAATCTGTTGTAACTTCTAAGAAGTTTCAATTTGAAATGAAATGCCAATATGAAACCAAAATTGGTTTAAATTGTCATGCTTTGTAATCTATAAGTAGACTATAAAGTGAAGATGCTCATATGGCTAACTTAAGACAATAGTGACAATTAATTACATCTAAAACAATGTGCCATGTTTATGGAAAGTAATAGCTGGGTATACATTTTAAATAATGATTTTTAGAACATTTAGGGAGAGAGTGCACTGACACATTTCCATACATGTATATTTATTATTGACAGATAATTACGACACTATAATACAACTTACATTTCATATTATTTATAACATAAAATTTTAAGTATTTTTTTTTAAATAGAAGGATACAAAACTATTTGTAAATATAAATAAGTTGTGACATGCCAGTGCTGGTAGAATTATTTTTCTTTCCTATGAATATAAAAAAGTGCCAGTGCTGAAGTACCGGTAGTGGTGTTGATAGTAGGTGCCTATGTGTATGCTATTATATCCTTTATGGTAATAGGTGCCGGTGCACTTGTAGAGCTGATTGTAATATGTGGGTGTGGCACTGTACAGTTTGTACAAATAGGTGCTGGTGCCATTGTGCTATTGTGAACATTATTTCCATATATGTGCTATTGTGCCATTCTGAACATTAGTCCCATATATGTGCCATTGTGCCGTTGTGCCATTCTGAACATGAGTCCCATATTTGTGGCTGTGCCATTGTACCCTTCTGAAAAGTATTGCAATATATGTGCCAGTGCCATTGTGCCATTCTGAAAATTACTGCAACTACTAATATATTACAATTTATTTTATATAAAATATAGTAAGTGCTGGTGCCAGTTACTTTGTGGTTTTTATACATTATAATCCTGTAATAAATCAATAAATATAGTGGGCTGAATTATACCCTTGTTCCATAATATCTATTTCAAACTGTTGACAGAAATACACCATCTATGGTTTGGATGATAAACATCTTTCAGCAAACAATTTTATTCTTACTTACTTAAAATATATTGACATTGTCATTCGCGTGGTTCTGTACTTACCTCAACATAACATAAACGACAAATCCATTGCCAAGTGCTCCAAGTGGTATCAGAGCACCCCACAAGCCTGGAACGACATTGTCCACATTCTCGTAGCCTTCCCTAGTTCCATTCGAAGTACCATTTGCTTCACAGGAATCATTATTTAAGACACTACTGTTTGATGTCAAGCTCATTTTGCCGAGAAATGTGTTTCCACCGATAATTGAAAGGTGAAATAACCTTAAACGTTCGATGTGATTTTCAGCATTGGGAGAGAGAAATAAAACTGCAGAAGTCTCATTTTGATGTTACAGAAACAACTTTTCCATTAATTAAATGGCGAAAATAGCTAATAGAACGGTAAAGTGATACAAGTAATTTAGCTTTCTTGAACAATTTGTCGGGCTTCTGGTGTCGTTTTCTCCGAAATATTGCGATAAAAAAGCACAACTAATTCTCGTTTCTAACATTTGATAATTACTGCATTATTGTTTTATTTGATACGTATCCCAAACTTTTCCGGATTCTTATGTTAAGGTTTTTCTTATTTATTTTATGTTTGCATAATCTGGCTAATTAGAAATAGAAAGATTAGTACAGTATCCAAAAAAGTCGATTAGGCAAATTTGCCTAACTAACCAAACAAAAATAAGAAGAGTATCGATTGATTGAATTCTTATATTATAGGAATGTTATAATATAAATGTCTACTCCAAGCGAGACACAAATAGGAAGAGACATGCGTACATCTAGAAAACTTTGGTTTGGAGACAAATGTAAGCGTATTTTCTTATTTTAATCCATGAGTTATATTTTAAACAACCAGATAACATTAAAAAAAAAGAAAATTAAACTCACTTCAAGAACAAATACATGTATACGAACGTCAAGAAACAAAAGTATTTACCAAAAATGGCACATTCTAGCTGTTGACAAAGATTTCCTTATCTATCAAGTAAACTTTTGATAACTTGCGATAACATTCAATTCAAGTCTTTGATGAGCCAGCAGCCCAATACTCGGGTAGCTGCACCATCTGTACAATGGATTTTTTTTCTTAATTTTTTTGCCGATCTAGGCAGAAGCCAGATTTTACAGATTAGGCTGATTTGACAGATTTGACGGGAAAATTTAAACTAGTTTTAGTACATGAATGAAAATAGTCACTTGAAAAGGATCACATTCAGAACTAAGCTTAAAATTAGTCTTTGAGTATTATCGGCTATTTTACTGATAGTGGTATAAATTCCCTGCCTAATCTGCCTAATTGGCAAATCTGTCTACCGGTAACTGAGCAGGTGAAAGAAATAAGAAAACCCTAGAATAAAATAAAAGTGGAAAACTGCCGGAAGAGTGAAGAGGTCACTTCTCATTAATATTTCAAATTTGGTGGACACGAGGAGAATAATGCTTTCTCTAGAATCAGCTTGTTAGGCCAGATGCATCAATTAGAATACAGTTTATAAGACAGCAGTCGCACACGGATGTACATGTTTGTGTAGTTTTCAGCATGAAATATTGATCTAGTCCACTTTTATTCTTTTATTTCTAATCTATTCAACTGGTTTCCCTTCAACAATATCAACGTTTTCGAAGTATTTTACCAATAGAAGTGATAAGTTTAACAGATCTTTTTTTTACATCTATTTGGTTGTTTGATTTCCAAATTTTAGCTTCAATTACGGTAATTGTAAAAGATTTTAGTTTCTAGTTATCCACGCGATATCAACCTTGAAATACTTCCCAACGTCCCTACGACGGCCTCTTTCACTGAAACCGAATTTTTGTGGCTACTTTATGTATGAAAGTTGGAATGCAAGACGACACTTCATTGCAAATGTGACGCAACAATGTGTGTATGTGATTAAATACAGTCCCTAGTTTCTTTGAAAAGACAGAGAATAATATGTAGCGATTAGTAATGTCAACATTGTCATTGTGTCAAGAAATTAGTGCCTAAGAAGGCTCAATTTTGATTTCCCACTTGTGTTTCTGAGATGTACTTCAGTGGGAAAGTCATTATATTCTTTTTTCATGGCGCAGATTTGACACTCGAAATTAATCACTAATTGCTGATGTCAAATTAAGACTCTGTGTCTCATCTTGATCAACTGATAACGCCTACGACAAACTTTATCCCATTGAGAGTTTAAAATTAACCTCAAGCTAGCGTTGTGTTTTATATCCCTGTAGATTTAGATTACAATGTATTGCTAATGGTGTTTTAATGCTTTGCACCGCACCCGCCTAAATGTTAGTAAATGTAAAGACGGCATGTGTTTAGGTCATAGATACCACCAATTGATTTTAGTTATTTATTTGGTGAGCCAAGCCTAATCAAATATTGATTTTCGTGTGAAATGATGAGATGCAGATTGGCTGTAAAAAGACAAGAGTTTAAATATTTATGTGTATTATTTTTATACTCCTTTGATTGATGGAGATGCTGTAAATAAGGTCAAATAGGTACATCCTGATGGAGTGTTGATCATGTAGTGTAAAATGAATAAAGCAGATTTACTCTCAGCAAGCAGATGAATTGTAAAGATTTATACATGGTCCTGATGCATTAACATCAGCCGACGAAAGAGGGTCATATGCTTGAGCTTCAGCAGCCTGAGCAGTCAATGTTTACTTGAGCAGGTGTACTTGAGCATAGGCAATAACTTATTAAATAACAATGGAAATCAATGAAACAAGTTATACTAGAAATCCAGTATG
>JBCAUI010248857.1:0-30382 GCA_038406195.1 Haplosyllis anthogorgicola
AATAAATGAATAATTAGATAAATAAAATGAGGGAATAAATACTTAAGTGACTGTAATGTCAACTTTACTTACCAGGGATACTAGTTGATACAATTTTGGAAGAATTTGGCCAGTTTTCTGGTTGGGTTTCTGGTATAACAGATACTTCTGTGGATGGATCTACATCATCATCTGATGTTTCATAAAGTGGGGGTGGGGTAGGTGGGCTATCATCACATACACAGTCATCTACATAGAGAGGAATATTGTATAATATGGGAATATTGGGTAATTCAATATATATCAATAACTTAATATATGTGACTCAATTACATGTATTTGGCCTGTTTAGGATTCTGTTTACTGATTATTTCTAGGAAATATATATATTATCTAAGACTTTATGTGTTTTAGATTTACAAATTACTTTCTGGTACTCACCCAGTTGAGTAGAAGTGGAAGTTATAAAATTCTTGAATTCTTCTTCATAACTGAGAGTTTGACTTGATTGCCCACTCCCAACAGGAACCCAAGCATTTTGGCTGGTATGAAAAGCCAAGGAAATGTACTTTTCCTCATTAGACATGATAAAAAACTTCAAATTCAACTATTCCAACAGATTAAAGATGGAGGATCAGAACTGGGAATATTCTGAAGAATATTTGCTAATACTAGAATATTTGGAAGAATATTGGGCAATTGCACGTGGAATCTTGTGAAATTTGGAGAATCTTGTGCAATCACGCATGGAATATTGACAAATACAGCCGGGAATATTGCATAATAACTTATTGGGGCGGGAAACGAAAATGAGGTGCAACGCACGGTTTATTGTACAAGATTCTAGATTCTTCATAAAGATTCCCAGTTATTTAGCAATATTCTCGAGAGAACTCGAACTCGAACTCAGAACTCGGACTCGCCGTATCAGAATCCACTACAAAATTTAAAAAGAAATAATTTTAAAATTTCACATTACAAAACTATGTTCTACTGTGTATGTTACTGTTGCTTCTGCGTCTTGCAGCCTTCATCTTTAGCTTAGTCAGCAACGTCACGATACATGTACGTCTTCTGACGTCACCCGCAACTTTTGTTACGTCACCATTTGTTTACGTCACGTCACCATGTTGTTTGTATGACGTCACAATGTGTTGTTGCAGCCTGCTGAGCAAGTAGTTCAATCTATTTACCAAAACACAGAGAAGTCTGGCCCTGCTGACAGACCGCACTTTATACAGGCACAAGTGGTATGTGCAGTGCTGTTGCTATGTACCCTATGCTGTTGCTACGTAAGATGTGCTGTTGCTATGTTCCCTCAGCTGTTGCCATGTTGGTAACATATGTTGTGACATGTTTCCTGTGGTGTTGCCACATGTTGTCGCTGTGTTGTATGTGCTGCTGCTATCAACAGTGTTTTATGTTACGCGTGTTGCTATGTTCACTTTCCTGTTGCTACCTTTGTTTCCATGGCGATCTGTTTCACACCTATTTTCTACAGCACGGTTCTTCATTTCAGATCTTTCACACATGATGAAATGGATTTATCAAATTAACACTTGTTAAACTTTGATAAATTAAACAGCTGTTCTCTTTCAGACCTCGATGAAAATATTCTGCACAGCACTTAATAGAATATTTTACTATTTGTTTTACATGTTTACCGTCGTTACACGAACTCACAGTCAAGGAAGTGACGTCATGACCTCAAGTTTTATTTCATAGGTTGAGAATTTATAACCATGACGTCAATTCCTCCTGTGTTTACGTCACACATTATGTATCTTATGTTTCTGCACATTTTGTGCATCCGCTACAAGGTTTGTCCTTCATATTGTAGAAACTGGATTGTTTTCAATTTGAAAGACAAATATCTGTCAGACATTGTGTACATTAGACATTTCTCAATCTGGAAAAAAAAGAGTCATCAATGAAGGTTTCCCCAAAGTCGTCAATAAGAATTCAAAGAAAAAGTGTCCCAGTATTTCTCCCATTTTAAGCATCTGCTAATTGTCTGTCAAATGACAGAGTATGTGGTCGTCGGCCTAAAAAACTGACCATCTGAAAACGAGACTCATCACACTTTCCTACACCAAGAAGTAGTACCAAGACATAGTCCTGTTTCCATGACATTGTTTCTTTGGAAACATTGTGGCATCATATATTCGTTCAAAAGTTACGTCATTCGACAGACGCACGACGTTACTTTTGACGTAACGGCTCTCGTTTTTTTTAAATTCCACCGTCGCTGATGATGACGTCTTTTTATCACAATTTGAGAAAATTCTATCATGTAAACGTCTTGTTTTGCCTCATATCATGTACACATTTATACACTTACTGTACATTCTCTGTTCTGTACATGTTGTTTGGTGTTTCGCGCACAGAATGCGGAGACGATGTTGGAGCGCTTTTATCAGAACCAGGACCAGAAGGCTGGCGGAGCCGCCTGGACACGCCCTGACTTCATCCAGGCACAAGTGGTCGGTAATCAGCACACCAGAGCTCAGAAACACCCTACTAAACTAAAATTATTTCAGTATCTAAAGTGGGTTGATTATTGCTGAAACCTAGTGATAATATCAAATTGGTCATAGTCAGCAAGTTAATCTTGTGCTAACCCTCTAAAACTTTTAGGGCTAAAATTCCAAACACTTACATTAATGAAAACTGATGCCAGAATTTGCAAAAACATCAAATGAAAACTGCTTAGCGATACACAACTGTATTTGAGAGGCAGCAATATTTATTTGGGCTGAATTCACTAAATTCTAAAACCCTCAGTCAAACCTGAATTGGGAAGTTATTGAGTTCTGCTGAAGCTTTGCGCGCGCATCTGAGTTACCCCAGACGACCCCAGACAGTAGTTACTACAGTAACCAACCAGTCATCATAAGCATGCCCTAGGTTACCCTTGGTAACCAAACTAACAAAACTTCTATTGGCACTCGGTTAGTATTATGTGTTTATTTTTGTGCGTTTTGTGTAGATTTGTGACCTATGCGCTTTACGTTTATTTGTCTTCTATTTCCGCTTTTATTTGTGTTTCTTTTCATTTGTTTAAAATATTTCTCGACCATCCTTTATTTTTACTCCACCTAGCTGATCTTTTACATGAGTTTTAAGATTTACTTTCTCAATTAGTTTAACTCCAAATGAACGTTTTGTTGTAATTGAGTTTGGAATGTTATATTGGATTGAAACGATAATTCGATAATTCATTTACAAATAATTTAGTAATTTACATTAATTATTTTTATATATTTAATTATATATTTATGCTAAATCTTTCCACACAATAAATGAACTTACCACCTTCTTTTTTAGGGTCCAATGGGTCCACGAGGACCTCCAGGTCCCCCAGGTCCACCGGGTCCAGGTGGTACCCCCGGACAGCGAGGAGAGATGGGAGAGATGGGTATGATGGGCCCGCCCGGCCCGCGCGCACAGCCGGGTCCTCCGGGACCTCCCGGAGCCGATGGGCAGGACGGTCAGGACGGCAAGGCGGGGCTACCGGGGCCAAACGGACCACCCGTTAGTACTCAATTTTTATGTTTTTCAAACATACAGAGATGCAAATACAGTACAGTGATGTACTTTAAGGCAAAAAAGAGAAAACATTTTGACTAACATGAGAAATCTAAATACATTATTAATTTAAATCCACGTTAAGGGGACATCCGACGTTTCTGAGTTGACTTATCGCGTGGGCAGTTTCGAATTCTCTGATTTTCTCGTTATACTGATTGCAGGGCCGCAGAGGAGGACCAGGAGTTCCAGGATTACCAGGACCAAAAGGACACAGGGTACGTCTGTCTGTCTGTCTGTCTACAGCAGTTGGAACTGAATTTTGTTCTTATAAAATGATCTGATAAAAACGAGTCAGTTTTAGAAAATGTCAAAAAAATAAAAAAGAAAGACTGTTATGAAACTTAAACATCCACTAAACCCTTGTTAACGTTTTTTGCTCTTTTGTTTATTTCAGGGCTACCCAGGTCTACCCGGCATGAAGGGTATGCCAGGAGCTGGCGGTGAACGGGTCAGTATCATGACAAGTAGCATGACGTCATAGTGACGTCATACTAGCAATCATAACGTTATTTAAGATTCTACTTGAGCAAAATTGACGAAAGAGTAAAGTTCAATATCTTTAAAGAACAACAATCTCAGGACAAGAGGCAAAAACGTTTGATTTAGTTAGATAGTTACCAAGAGAAGATTTGCAAATTGTAACAGTGAATTCAACATTGAATTTTCGGTTAACGTAAGCTGTTGTTGTTGCTATGGTGACTAACTGGTTGTTTTTGTTTGTGTATTTGACAGGGTCCACCAGGAGAAGGAGGAGCACAGGGTCCACAGGGTCCTCTAGTATGAACCTCTCTTTACTATATAGTTATCTGTTACATACGTAATAAATACAGTTAGTCTGACTAGTACCTGGAAATATTCTTTCGTAATATAGGAATTAAATAAGTAAATTCAGTAAGAATTCACTTACACTTGCTCAGTTTAAGACTAGAACTTTAAGCTGAACACGATAAATTTACACACTATGTACTTAATTTTTTTAAATTAAGACTTAGCATAAATAAGCTCAAATCTTGCAAGGATGAGTTTAAATCGAATATCTTAGAGAATATCTTAATCCATGTTATGTGCACTTGATATCGCCCTGTTGTTCTTTTCGTTGTAAATGTCGCTACATGTTACATTGTGCCGTCTGCACATGCATTGTCACGTGTTTCCGCTTCCTGTGCACACATAGGGACCACGTGGTATGCCAGGCGAGAGAGGACGAGATGGTAAACCCGGAGGCATCGGACTGAGAGGAGTTGATGGTCTGGCAGGACCCCCCGGTACCCTGGGTCCACCAGGTCCACCAGGACCACCAGGCTTCCCTGGCATCGGAGGAGCTAAGGTACACTGCTTTGTGTATGTTACTATGGTTACTGAGACGTTAGTTATTAACATGCGTGTTGTCCTGTTTACAAACAGGGTCCACGAGGTTTACCAGGCTCCGGCGGGAGCCCAGGAAAGGACGGCTTACCGGGTCTGAGAGGAGCGGACGGTCCCCCGGGTTCTCCCGGGGCAGGGGGACAGATCGGCCCGCCAGGTCCACCGGGATTCCCCGGGGGTGGTGGCGCTAAGGTCGGGCTCACACCCAGTATATTTACATGGAGAGAACCATGCCAATATACGATCAGTTATTCTGTCGTTAGTTCATGACGATGTTCGTCTGTCTGTTCGTCGCACACTTTAGGCAACTTTTAGCTGCTCGTGCACCAACGTACGCTCTACGCTCAACCGTAGCTGCAAACAAGACTGAAAAATTGGCAGTGCTGCTTTCGTTATCAACATGAGATGCAATCACTATACAACCTTCAATCACTGCTGACTTTTCATAAATTTGACTTGTTCACGAAAATCACTACTTAAGTCAACGTTAAATTCTGTCCAGAATTGAAACACTAAATTGTACAATCTAAAACACTCGTTTACTTGGCATAAACGAAAGTTACATAAGCTGGACATTAGACTACAATCGTTTTCTAGAGTCAAAATAGGTTCAAAGCGTAATTGTGCTTGATACTAGAAGCTTGTTGTCCGGTTTATCTACTCGTGAATGGTAGAGATCTGTAGAATTCCACCGTCGAAAACAAACTGTCGTCAGCATCGTCTAGCTGGAAGTTTATAATTCTGTTGTATTACAGAGTAATGTCTAAAGCTTCAGTGATGTAGAGGATGTTTAGTTAGAATGTAAAATACACGGTTCGCTAAACGCAAGATGAAAAAACAATACGTTTGGGAACAATATATTTCAATCCGACAGATGTTAGAAAACAACACAGAAAACAAAAAGGTTTGAAATTGAAACATCCAAATGTATTGTTTGTACTACCGACAATTTTATTTTAGGTTTTGCTCCATGTAAACGTTCTCCACAGTCGCAGCTTCGCTTCACGTTCACTAATAACGTTTCTTTTTGTGTGGGTTTCAGTTCGTAACTTCAACAATGTGCTTAATGTCTCACTCAGTGGAGTTCGATTAAAGGGTTTACTAGGATAAATGCCGACCGCAGCCAGGTGTACAATGCCAACGTGTTTGCCATGCTAGTTCCTAGGGTCTCAGCAATGCCGGTGGACACTAGGAAGTAGCGCAAGATATACAAATAAATGGCTTTACATATCTGACTTACAGTCGGCCCTCAGACATCGCTGGAGACACGAACAACAATCATCATTGGCGGATCCAAGGAGGAGTGCCAACAGCTTAAAATTTCTTCTTTTTTTGCAGTTTCTGTGCATTTGATCTGCCACTAGTAATTGACTCTCCTTTTCGGTGAAATCAATAAGAGATGTTCATAGTGTATGAGATATTAGCACATGTTCCGTTATCAACTGAATCCCTCTTTGTTATTTATGTGTCCAAAAGAATAATTAAATTTATAAAATATATTTCATGCTTAAACGGTTAAATCGTAAAATAACAATATAATATATTTGATTTTTTTAATAGAAAATGTCTTAGATAAAATATGTGAACATTAAATTTACTGATTGCAATGTCACATCCAAATGATTTTTAAACAGGTTCCAATTTCACATTGTCGGGGAACTTTTGTCAATAAACTAACTTTTGTCTCACTTAAAGTACAAGAAAAAAATTGTAAGGTCTTAATATTTTAAAAAAATATTTTCAAAAATGCTTTTGATAAACTTACGAACATTTCCACTCAAAATTATTACAGTTAATATAATATTGACAGAACTTCCCACGTTTCTGCAGGTTTTCTTATTTCAATCACTCGCCAATCCACACTACCATACTTGGCAAATTTGTAAAAATTGCATCTATTTAGATACTAGTGACTTCAAAAGTTCTAGGAAGTAATAATCCATAAAATTTTTTATTTAGTTCAAATTCTGACTGAAAATTAATTGCAATGAAAAACAATATAAACTAACTTTTGTCCAATTTGGCGAGCGACAAATTAAGAAAATCTGACGATGTTTAGCGCTGTTTTTGTATGGACTGTACAGGGTGACAAGGGATCGCCTGGCGGTAAGGGGATGACGGGTCCTCAGGGGCCGAGAGGTCGATCAGGCGCCGGCGGGGCTCCAGGAGAGAGGGGCAAGCCTGGCGCACCCGGCTCAGGTGGCGCGCCCGGAGAGAAGGGATCGAACGTGAGTCCGGTTAAACGTAGCGCTTTCCCACCACGCCACCGCCACTATTCCGCTTTTGCTTTTGTTTTGTTTGTTTGTCTAGGGAGATCAGTGGAACCACTGGCAGAAGAGAAGGAATCGAACGTGAGTCCTATTAAAATATATCGCTTTCCGACACGCCACTACTTTCTTTGCTATGTTGTTATACAGGGAGACTGAGGGAAGCAGGCGTAAAAAGGCTCTGAACAATAATCCACAAACAGCGCTTTATCACATACCACACCCCTCCTTTTTTCTTTGCAAACGTCTAGGGAGACAGAGAGAACCAGAGGTAGACGAGAAGGAAACGAACTTGAGTCCGCTCATACAGCGCTTTGCCACATGCCATGCCACTGCTTGCTATTATCCAATTTCTTTGCCTGTGTCTGAGAAGAGAGAGAGAGAACCAGAGGTACACACGAAGGAAATGAACTTGAGTCCGCTCATACAGCTCTTTGCAACATGACACTGCTTGCTATTATCCGTTCTTCGCTTATTTCGCATACATTTAGGGAGACCGCGGCAACCAGGGCCCCAAGGGGATGATGGGGATGCAGGGGCCGCGAGGCGCGCCGGGCGCCGGGGGAGTAGCCGGAGAGCCGGGGAAGCGGGGCGCTCCGGGGCGGGGAGGCGCCCCGGGGGAGAAGGGAGCCGCGGTACGTACACAACACCGTAACATCAGGGTGGACAACGTTACACAACATACTGACGCAAACGTGCACCACACTTCAGTTAAACATTATTTGTCAAATTTCTACTTGAGGAAATTTAAAATACTAATGTTATGAGGTGAAAGAACAACAGAATAAAAGCCAAAAGTGCTATTTATTTTAAAACATTTTAAAGTTCTGTTGCTGATAAAGGAGTGATTTGTATTATTGCCGATGTAGATAAAAGTACTCTATAAATTGTCTTAGTATCAGGAAAATAAATCAGAAAACGTGTCAGAAAAAAGTTCCGTACTTTTCGTACTTTAACGTCGTTGTGTTGATAACGTTGTCCACCCTGATATTTGTGCGTCAACTTCTAGCGACGTTACATTACACGTTTTTAGGTTACACCAAACGTCAGAGAAACTGAAGTCACCAGATTCTTCATTGAATGGAAAAGTGACGTCGCTGAATTATTCGGTGACGTAAATTTTCCACTGACATAGATTCTGGTGATTTTTCACGTCAATGTTAAATTTACAACATCATGAAACGTTTTATGAATTCGTAAAAAAAACGTGTAACTTGACCTCGCTGTTACGCAATGCGACACCCGCTCTGTATGTCACCATGTCGTTGTTTAATGTTCTGTTCCCGCAAGAAATCATCCCAGGCCACGACTTCAGGGTAAGTAAAGAATTGTACCAGTCTATTCTACGCGTCCTAAAATCTAATATAAAATTAAAACACTTATATTTAACTTAATTTACAAAATACAGCTATACGTATCACAATTATAACAAGTTCATAGACAGAAATAAATGTCAATTTGGAACAATATGATTTCATGCTGTGCTTGCTATACAAACACAAAAACGATGTGAATTCTTACTGTGCCTAAATTGAACAAGATTTTATTAAACATTTGAATACTTTCATTGTGACTATATTTCATCCTTTAATAAGTGTACAAAGTTGATTTTAATTTAACTTTTCAACTATTTTGTGTAGAAACATAACCATGGTTTTATCGTCCACAGGGAAACCCAGGAGGCCCAGGCTCGCCTGGATTCCCAGGCCCACGCGGTCCACCCGGTCTAGCAGGTCAAGGTGGCGCCCCCGGACTTAAAGGCGAAAAGGTAAAGAAGTAAATAATAAAAAAACTGAATAATTAAATGGATTGTTAAATAAAAGTACGAGGACTCAGGTTTAAGCTTTGGTCAGTCAACAAATCTTCTTTACCTCTGAATTTATGCCATATCAATCATTGTTACCTGACAACCTAACAATACTTCGTCTTGAGAGAACTTACAAAATGGAAACATTCTTGGTACTAAAATATTTTGGCTCTACCAGTGCAAGAAATTCTAATTATAAATTATAACAGTGGAGTTAATTACTCATGTTATCCATTTAAAACCGGGACATCAGAAAAGCTCTCTGTGTTCTGCCACTGAATAGGTCAGATTTAATATGGGTTTCTTGTTATGACATGTAAAACGAAAGTTAACACTAATTTCTTGTTATGGTTTAGGGACAACCCGGTGGAAGAGGTACGCCAGGAGAGCTCGGACCTAAAGGTTCTAACGGTGAGCCTGGAGCGAGGGGAGACCCGGGGCTGCCGGGAGAGGGCGGTAAGAGAGGCCCCCGCGGTCAACCAGGTCCACTGGGACCACCTGGTTCCCAGGGAGAAAGAGTAAGTCACAATTTTGTTTTGCTAACTGGGAAAAATTCATTACTTTCTTTCATTTCTTTGCTTTTTCTTAAAAAATTCTTCTGTTTACCCAAAGAAAATTATTATTTTTTAATTATAAAATCTTGTCAGCTGAAAATATTTCTGTTTTATTCTTTTTCTCTCTTTTGCATCTGTCTTTCTGATTTTCTATCTTTACTATCCAACTGACGAATCTTCACTTTCTATGACGTCACTTCAGTTCTCTTGAAGTGTCACGTGATCTCAAACCTCTTGCTCTGATGGATAGTCTTCTTCTCAAATTGTCAAAAGAGAAGCCATTGTAAAGTAAACCTTCTCATGACGAAAGGAAACAACTGAAATAACCTAAATGTTGGACGAAATAAGATCATAGCTAAGAGTCATATTTGCGAAAGGGAAGGTTATTTCAAAGAAGGCTTGACCTTATGGCAATTTCATGGAGGTTTTTCGAAATAGCTTTACTAGTTAGTCTAACTGGACAAATGAGTCAATATCTAGTACATGTATTTCACAACCATATTATAGATTTTGAAGCGCGTATTCTTCTCTTTGAAATTGTTCATGACTTTCGTTTTTAAAAAGACAAGTTTATGGAAGTTTTCTCATTATACTGTATATACTCCAACTTGTAAAGGCATTTCGAGAAACCTTGGATAAGAAGGGTAAATTCCTGATATTACTTCAGGTAACTGTAACATGAGACTAACATGTTTACCACTGTGTTGTTCCAGGGTCAGCCCGGAGAGCGAGGATTGCCCGGTAGTGACGGATCGCCCGGAGGCAGGGGCACGCCCGGCGAGAGGGGAGCGCCAGGCGCCGGCGGAGAGAAGGGTCCTCCCGTACGTACCTCAACACCCGCCGGGAGGGGCCGGGGCATGGCGGGGGACAGACAGACAGACAGACTCACAGATAGACGCTCAAACAGACAGACAGACAAATGGATAGATAGACTGACAGACGCAGACTGACAAAGGAACGAACAAATGGACAGAAAATATTACGGGTGCAAAAACACAGATGGTCATTCAGACAAGGACACACAGAAAGATACTTCATGTTTCTCTGATAAAATAACTCCAACGTTTTCCTTACCAGTAAATTAGGAAATAGTTATCAATCCCGGTGTGATGGCATGATAATTTGAGGCCATTAGCTGACGATGTTTCTGTATGTTCCAGGGTGATGGCGGCAGACAGGGTCCACCAGGTCTCCCAGGTATGAGGGTAAGTACTGCATCTTCTTACAACTTGTACAATTACCAAACAAGAAACCATTGTCAAGGACAGCTTCCTCTTGCAAACCATCAGTTTTAAGAAGAGACATTCGTGCGAACGATGTAGTAACGCCATAATATTCTGTTTTACGTCGAAAGATCAGATGGTAATGTTGGTTGTGTCTCTGGAGACACATGCCACATCACGCTAAGGTGTAAAGTTGGTACCTGTGCAGGTGTGCAGAGGTCTTTAATAAAGTAGGGTACGCTTGTCTCATTATCTTAAAAGTTGGATAGGTTCCCTTCTTAGGATTCAAGCAATAGACTGACTTGGTGTAACAAGTAACGTTCTTTAAAGGTTAACAAACAATAAATAAAAACTTTCTGTGCTTGCAGGGTTTGCCAGGACGTCCGGGAGCCGACGGTAGAGCAGGGAAGATGGGACCAATCGGTCCTCCGGGCAAAGACGGTCGCCCCGGAGAGCAAGGTGCGGGCGGTGCGCGCGGGCCCCCGGGTCTACCCGGACAGCCTGGGGCGGGGGGTCTACAGGGCGAACCGGGGAAGCCAGGGTCAGGGGGAGCTCCGGGGGCGCAGGGCGAGACGGGCCGGCCTGGGAAGGACGGCGAAGGGGGCGCCGCAGGACCGCCCGGACCGCCCGGGGATGGCGGGAAACGTGGACCACCAGGATCACGAGGCGAACAAGGTTTCCCCGTACGTATTACATTTATTTATCTATTTTAGAAATATTTAGCACATAATTAAATAAATATAAATATGAAGTTTATATATTATAAGAAATTTATTTACAATACGATTTAATTAAGCAAAAGTTACCACCAAGTACAATAAACGCTAATACATTGCGGTTATTCTAAATAAGTAAAATGCCAAATGTTATTCTTAGCCGCATTCTGTAAACTGATCACAGTGAAGAAAGACACTTCACACAATACTATATCAAATGTATATTAGTTGTTTACTGTGACAAGTCAGTTATGTGATGCTGTATTTCTCTGCATACCTTGCACACGCCCTGCATTGCACTGTGGGGTGCATGTTTGCAGGATTGGGCTTAACAAATAGGGTGCCCTACCAGCATGCACCCTGGGTACAGTGCATTGGTGGATCCGGGGGGGGGGGGCCCAGAGGTGTGTCCCCTCCCCCCGCCCCATACAGCCCAAATTTTCTTCGTTTTGCATGCAGGGTTTGGAAATTTTATGCAAAATTGGGACACACCATAGTTGGCACCCCCTATGAGAAGTCCTCTAGTGCAGCACGGGCGCACGTGGTGTGCATGGTTTATGAACAGTCAGCACATGAGCCTTGTGCTGACCCTGTAACTGAAAACATGTAACTCTTTACGGCGCGGCGGTGTTATTTCGTTGTTTAGGGCCTGCCGGGACCGGCTGGGCGGCCGGGTGTGCCGGGGAAATCCGGGGACGGAGGGCTGCAAGGTCCGCCTGGACCACCAGGAGCTCCCGGGCCCAATGTAAGTCCACCTCCCGGGGACATGGACGTCCCCTCCCAGATCCCACGGGGTACTCCCACGCCACCTATTCTCTGCTTGACTCGAGGGCAAGCAACACGTTGACATGACGCTACTTTACCTCCTGTGAGAGAAATGGCGTTAGCAGCTACAAGAATTAGGTTTCGGAATTCTAACCTGAGATAGTTTAAACCGGATAAAATAAATCGTGCTTCATTGAGATATATTGAGATATTGGAACTTAAGTAAAATAGTAAAGCCTAATTTTGGTTTAAATTTCGCCAAAATAAAATTTTTGCCCCCCCCCCATACCCGAATCCTAGATCCGCTACTGCACGGTAACTTATTGCAAATTTAATAAAAAGTTGAAGTTGAAAAGACTATGTAATGTTTGAATTGTTTCCTGCCGAAAACCTGATGTTTGGAAAGTGAGACGTAACGTAAGAAAACGTGGTGCTTGACCTCGCTGATTGACCTTGACCACCCCTCTGTGTCTGTAACTGTCATTTATACTCTAGATGGCTTGCAAGTGAGTACTTGTTTGATGATCTGTTAGAGACGAGATGAACTAGACGAGAAGCGGTTACTAATTACAAGTGGGCGCACTCGAGCAGCGTATTCGGGTGACAATTCGAACCGGAAGTCTCGTTCTGCTTGATCGTATTCGGATTGACCCGAATACAGAAAAACTATTTGAAATGTCCGAAGCGAGTGCGGCCAAAACTCTAGTTTAACGTTTGTAGATGAATGCAGATCAACCAATGATGAGTACAAATGTTGCCTTTGGTTTCATCAATTAGCCAACAGGACCAAAGTCGAAGGTGGGTGGGTGGGCCCAATATTCCTTGAAATTTCATTGAGTACACACAATTAAGAAATTATCATTTAGTTCAAATTTGTATTGTCCAAAGATATCAGAGAAAAATCTTTACAAAGAAAAAAATATCCCCAGATACGCATAAGAGATTGTTATTCATTTTGGGTCAAAAAAGAAAATAGAATTCATGCTCAGCTGTTACTTCATAAAACACAGCGTGACTTGAATTGTTCTTAAAATGAATCACATTTCATCCTCTGTCCCAACCAAAAAATGTATCTTGCTATCCATGCTATTCCAAATCAAATTTGTCTCAGCCAAATGAATTCGGCTCTCTTTCAGTCCCAAACTGATCCCATCACCCAAATAGAGAAACTTAAACAAACCATTTAGATGCAGCAGACAAGATTCAACCAGAGGGAGCCACCAATCTGTGAAGACTCTCCACATTGCGTGGAACCTTGACCTTGACCGCTGCGCTAAACCCTCCTAGATTTATGACGTCATTGATGACGTGGGTAGTGACGTAGTATCACGTGACTGATGAGGTACTTTTGTTGTTGCAACTGCTGCAGGGTTTACCAGGCCCTGCTGGGCGTCCTGGTGAAGGAGGGAAACCAGGAGAAGGTGGTCTGCAGGGCCCGCCTGGTCAACCAGGCCAACCCGGACCAAATGTAAGTCAAGACTAGTCGGAGAACCCGCTCCTCGTGCGAGGGGCTGAAACCTCTTCTTCACTGTTTTCTTCTCATGCTACTTGATTTCTGTGAAAAATTACAACTGAATTTGAAATAAAATGACATTAGCTTGAATATTCAGCCTTTTGACCTCACATCCTTTCCCGTCGGCTTTCCATCTCTGTGATCCGTGTTCAAGTCTGTAGGGCTCCATGTGGAAAAGCTCTCTCCTCTAGTCCAGGGTGTTTCCTCACAGTCCCATACTGAAGATGCCATGTGCATATCAATTTTCTTTGACATTCAAGTCGTGACGTCATAATAGAAAATTACGTCACTCCCACGAAAGACGCAGAACAAAATTATGACGTCATTGTAGAGAATAACGCTCCCTAATTCCGATTCCAATGGGAAACACTTCCGCCATGTCTTTCACAAAGTAATTGAGGACACAGGAAATCTTTTTCTTCCGTTGTTGTTCACGAGCAATGTGTTATCAGCTAAAAAATAAACGGGGCTGCATGTTGATTTGCTGTCATGCAAATTTTTGAAATAGCTTAATTTTTCAAATTTGCATGACAGCCAATCATTTTCTTTTTCCTAATTTTATTTTCATTTTCACATTTTATTTATTCTCTAACTTCCCTCTTGCTGATGTCTTACTGAAAAAAAGTTACTGCTTTTTCTTTCTTTCCAATGTATTAAGGTGACATCAGTTTGTAACAATTTAGAGTGGTTTCCTTCTTGAATGGCTTTCACACGAGTGGCTTCTTAGTGTCACAAAAACCGAATACCCCGTCTAGATAATTTTATTCAATTTATCCAATAATCAGATTTATCTGTGAAGTTAAAGTAAAATTTCTTTCTAGGTTTCTTTGATATTTAAATAAGAAAGACCCCGCAGATACAAAAATGGAGTCTACCATGTAAAAGTATGCTCACAAACGGTACATTGTCATGAAACAAAAAATACCGCTGAATTATGAACTTCAGAAATATATGCATGTGTATTTTAGAATTGTATTATATTACCACATACGTAAGTTGGTATAAATGTACATGCCTCTTGTATAAAAAGGCAGGGATTAGTATATTTAAAAACAAAAAAATAAAGATCCCGCTGTAACTGAACAGTTGTGTTTGTCCCGTTTTAACCGTCTTGTTTTCCCCTCGGGTTGCAGGGTGAACGAGGCGCACCTGGGGATCGTGGCGGCGTGGGACCCAGAGGTCTGCCGGGAGAGAGAGGACCCATCGGGCCGGGCGGAGAGGGCGGAGAACCGGTAAGAGACAATACTACGGTTACTCCCCCCTCCCAGCTTAAAATTATGCAGGGGGATTTTATACTTTTATTAGTAGTATAATAACTGATATTAGTAACTTAGAAATTAATAATTTCATGTATCATTATGAAATATAGTCCTTATCACTGTCCAAATTGCAATAAATAACAACAGAGTACACCGTTGTCCGTGGTTTCCAAGGAGCTGCAATAGATTCCTTTAACTATCATCGAATGCAGATCGTGAAATCAAACGTTTTCCTCCCCGTAACAATTGAATTTCAAGCTGAGCTAATTAGGTGAATAATATCCAAGCTATTCACATAAAATTGATAAAAAATTGATGATCTGCCATACTTTATAATATTTTGTACAATTTTCCTTCAACACAGTATTTAATATTTGAGTCCCCAGAGCTTGACGAGTTGTTTCGGTGTTTCAGGGTATCCCGGGACAGAAGGGAGAACGGGGCTCACCAGGACCCCAGGGTCTCATTGTGAGTATCACCTTACTGATCAGTTCGGAGATAACTGGCACTTTGTAAAGATGGTCAGATTCCCGATAATAAAAAAAGATAACGGAGAGTCCTTCTTGAGATAATTCAAATTAGTAATAGATAGTTAATTTTTTATTAACAAAATTTATTGATTGACCAGTGTTCTTATCTCACCATGTTATTTATGTTATTGTGAAGCAGAAGGTAAGTTCCACAGAGCCTGTCAGAACTGTACTCAAGGGTGAACTTACTTCTAAAGACTGAAAATCACCCCAGGAAAGTCTAGATCTGCAGCAAATAACCCGATTTTACCGTTAAGAAAATATGTAGTTTTCCTTTTTCACTGCCAGCTAATTTCGCATTAGTTTGCTATATATTGTGATGACTTTTCCATAAAAAGACCCAGCGAAAACGTCACCAAATTACAACTGAATGACGTCACAATGTGTTGGACATTACAGCAATTATGACGTCATCATGTTGCGAGTAAATATAAATGTCATGAAATGAATTTGAAAATTTTTCCTTTTGAAAGTAAGATATTAGAATTTTTTTTTTGATCTGTCGAGAGGAAATATCCCCCCACACCCCGCCATTTCTGTTTCAACAAGAAATGTGCGTGATAAACTGACTACATCGACTACAGTGTGACGTTTACATTCTAGGGTCTGCCAGGAGAAAAGGGTCCAGGAGGTCATCCAGGACCTCGGGGAGAGAAGGTAATAACCCGCTACCCGCTACACATTACAGACCCGTTCTAACCCGGAGTTCTGTGATGTTTTTATTGCAGGGTTTGCCCGGCGAGAAGGGCTCCGCGGGTCACCCAGGTCCGCACGGGGAGAAGGTAACGTATCGGGGCTGCTCACTATATTTAACGTCCGCTTATTGAACTATGTTTTCCAGGGTCTCCCCGGAGAGAAAGGACCACCGGGCAGGTATGGTGCCAAGGGGGATAAGGTATTCTTTGGTAAAGTTCCCTCCCGATCCACCCCTCCCCCCAAAGCAATGTCCCTTACCCCTGTTAACCACTAAAATTCATTTTATCTAAATGTTTATTGATTTTAATGGGTTGAAGTCCTTTTTGTTAGCCCATTGATGCCAACTAAAAGTGTATTTTATTGGAAGATTTAGAATTAACTGTGACCGTAACTTTGTTTTGGAATAACTCTCTTTGTAAAACTAATCACGGGCTGTTCCAGATCCTCATGTAACAATCCTAATGTAACGTAACGTCTCCAAAACGTAACATGGCGTCTACTGTCCCAAATGTGAAGTCACGTCACTTAACGTCATGATGTAACGTCGTTTACTTGACGCCTTCTTCATTTGTTGTCAAGTTTAATTGGCGAGCGGAATAGCTCATTTGGTTAGAGCGTTTAACTTAGTCACTGCGTCGGGAGTTCTAATCCCGGCTGAAGCATTTGTGAGAGGAGCCTAGCCAGCCATGCCCTGTACACGCTGATACAGTGTACACTTCTATTGGTGGAAAAGGCAGGTGTTGTACCAGATGTCACCCTTGGGATCACTGCACGCAAGCAAGTAAGAGTGCAGGGGAGAGATCCACCCTAGATTTAAAACCCATGGGGACGGTCACACGAAGTCCAAAACATGGGTAATCAGTGGCCCCACAAATGGACCCTGGCCCAACAAAACACTTCTTTTTTTTTAAAAAAAAAGAAGTTTAATTCCCAGACTAAGTGTAAGAACTGAGTTCTAATTTTGCAGCCTTTAACGCAATATTTTAACGTCAATGCTTGTTGAAAAACTTTCGTAGCTTTAGTTCATGGGAGTCACTTTCAACCTTGCCTCCTCTTATACATGGTCTAGGGCTCTGACACGCTTTAATTTCTGATCATTATACATATTCCAGGGCTCTGACGGACCACGTGGTCGAGGCGGCGAGGGAGGTAAAGACGGCATTCCAGTAAGTACATGTGCACCTAAATCAAAGTCCATTTGAACCTAAATCAAAGTACATCTGCACCTAAATCAAAGTACATCTGCACCTAGAACAAATTAGCTATTCACAGAACCATATATTATTAGAATTAAGGGAAATGTTAATTTTAAAACTTATTCTTTTTAAGTGAAGTAAAAATGCCTGGTCTTTGTATTGTGGCTGATGTAAACGTAACCATGGTTTTATTGTGCAGGGTTTGAGAGGTCCACCAGGTTTACCGGGAGCAGGAGGTTCCCCGGGTAGTAAGGGTGACCGGGGAGACCCGGGACCCCGCGGAGAGGGAGGCTCACCTGGCGGGGCTGGGTCACGAGGAGCCCCGGGACCACAGGGCCCACAGGGTCTACCAGGCAGACAGGTAACTCGTTACAAACTCTCTCTTGTTTACCTGGACGAACACATTTACCGTATTACCCGAATTGAGGCACCCGGTGCCAAGACCAAATTTTGGAGGGGTTCCTCTTTTAAAAACCTAAATTTAATTATGGCTTAACACAACATTTGTGCAGAAATTCACATGTATTAAGAGATAATTACATCTTCAGAAGTTAACTTTAATGATTATGCATCCTTCCTCACAAGATATTGATGAAGAATAATTGTGCGTCAAACCAGAAATTTGCTTAATAATTTTTTTCTCAAAACTGAGGGGGTGCCTCAATTAGAGTGGGTGCCCTAATTTGAGTAAATACGGTACATCTTTCACGTTTAAGCTAGTCCATGAGAAAGGACTGCGAAAAAAACACATCTGTAAATACGTCCATCCCCGACAAACTAATGAAGTAAACATTTACATGTTGTTCTCGTGGAGACTCGGCTCTCTTTAACCAAACGGGCTGTTAATAAGCTTATGATGTGGTCTCTTATGAAATAAAGCTAAATCAACCTTCTGCAATGTTTATTTTCTCCCTGTAATTACTTAACCATGGTTTTGTTTTTTTCCCACCAGGGTTCAGGTGGAGCACCAGGCGCCAAAGGAGACATCGGACTTCCGGGAGAACGGGTAAGTTCGTCTACCATCTATTTCAGCCGCTCTTAAACAAAACAATTAGAATTTCGTTTTAAATGACTGAATCTTCTGGCTGAGTTCACAAACCTCTTCATCAACTGTCGTTACAACGAGACGGCATTTCTCACATTGAGGTAGTCTTTCTTCCTTTGTTTTTGGACTGAGTACTATTTTATGGGGCCACTGGTACCTTCTGTTTCGGACTTGGGAGTGACTCCGTCCATGGATTTCAAAGGCAGGGCAGATGTTCTGTTTGCAAGTTTATTCACTTGGGCACTATGGGGCTCAGAGTCACTTCTGATTTGCACTCAATAGGTGCGTACAGTGTACAAGGATGTTAGCAGGCAGCCAGCTGCACCGGTTGAACATTTTTCAAAGCAACATGCGGGACTCGATCCCAACGAATCTAGAGACAAATGATCATCCGAATCAGCCAATACGTAATGGATATACCACGACAGTGTTAGCGAGCAATATTCAACACTTTTGAGTGGTACATCTTACTTATACTTTACGCTGTGCAGTCACAGGAGAAGAAGTGTGCTGATAACGGTGAATAACACACACTTTTTCTATTGTGTGACAGCACACACGTGGTATAATCGCTATTAATACTCTGTAGCTTCACTCTGCAGGGATTGCCAGGTCCTGCAGGAGGTGCAGGAACCAAGGGTAAGCAGGGCAGCCCGGGTCCACCAGGTCTGAAGGGAGGTGGCGGGCCGCGTGGAGAGCAGGGCTCGCCGGGAGACAGAGGAGCGCCCGGAGCCCCAGGACGACCCGGAAACCCCGGCGCAGGCGGCGCCCCCGGATCACAGGGACCACTCGGACCTCCAGGACCTATCGGTATCAAGGTACGTCGTCCACTGCGGGTCGACTTGGGCCGTGTTTATTATATTCTATTGCAAGAGTGTGTGGTGATGCAGTGGCGGATCCACGAGTTCCTACAGGGGGAGCCTCATTAAGATATCTACAATATTAGTACATCAAGAAAATGTTAGCTTTAGGAAGGGCGATGTTTACATGGGCCTGTCAAGGCGATACTTCAATATTTTCTCCATTTTTTATTGGGCTTTTAAATAATGCGTGCTACCTATTTTATTTCAAATTTCAATAATTCAGTGATAAATCCAGAGATTTTTATAGGAGGGGGTAACCTAACCCCCCCCCCCCCCCGACCGCCAGAAAAAGACCGAAAAAACAAAAAAGAAATATATTGATGTAAAAAATTAGAAGCGTAGTAGGTGTGCACGTGCCTGGCACCATCCCCAAGATCCACCATTGCTGACTACTTAGAGTCAGGTTAGTCAGCCATTCTGGGTTCCTGGCTTTACTACAGTCAGCACATTAGCTTACCCTTATCGTTTAATTCTTATTGCTACCTACTAAAAGATTTTCTCCGCTACAGGGAGACCGTGGAGCCCCAGGCCGTCCCGGCGCGGGAGGAGCTCCAGGCGCCGGTGGAGAACCAGGACCTATCGGCCCAAAGGGAGACGGCGGAGATGACGGACGTCCTGTGAGTACCGCGACGTTACGTCACCACGACGTTACGTCATCGTAACCTAAAATCAATAATTGAACCCCAGATTTAATTTTCAGGTCTTATTTCATTTAATTATTTTGTGACACTAACGTTGTTACTTCAAATGTGCCTCATTTTACAAACCAAAGGAAGAATGCTTTCTTTGCTTCATTTCAAAAACGATAAATCAAGCAAATGGAATATGCGACAATGAATGATTCATTATTTAAGTTATGACTAACAATGTTGTGACGTCATTTTTCAGGGCTCCCCAGGTCCACAGGGATCCCCCGGACAGGGAGGAGAGAGGGGTCCACCAGGTCTACCGGGTCCACGAGGAGAGAACGGACCACAGGGCCCAAGAGGTCCACGGGTAGGTCCTCTTAGTACATGCTGTGCAGCTTAACTATGCTAAATCTTTATATCTCAAATATGTCTACAAATTTATGCAAACTTGTCATTTCTATAATGTCTAAGAATACTTTTTAAATATTTGTAAACTTACTTTTGAATTACTTTTCAAGAACATTTGCTCTATTACACATTAGAAAAAGTTTTTCAATTTGCAAAAGAGAAGTCGTGACAAGAGAAACTGTTCTTTTTTAAAACTGTAATACATTGACCAGATCTACTAAATAAAGTGTCATATCAGTAATTCTCAACTGTGCAACTGTTTATTCTAATTTGTTTAAAACCCCTCTAATATTCCAGCAATTTCATTTCTATTGTTGGAAACAATGAAAATTCACGCTGTGTTATTGACGTGAGCAGCTGCGCAGAGTGAAGTTCTATTGTTCCAAATTAATAAATAGGTCTTTCAATGTTTCGTGAAATTACAAAATTAAAAAGTCAGATTTTATTATTATGCTATTTTGAACAACTAGAGTAATCTTCCAAATTCTAAATTTAAAATTTAACATCATTGGATTATTGTGCGATGTATGTGTATCTAGGGTGAGGCAGGAGAACCGGGCAAGAAAGGCACAGGTGGGGACAGGGGTAACCCAGGTGTACCAGGCACCCCGGGACCACCCGGTCTACCAGGCGAGCCTGGAACCCAGGTGAGTTACCATAGCAACATAGAAACCGTAACCATGATCACTGTATAATGCGTGACTCGTCTACATGGTATCTAGGGTGAGGCTGGAGAAGGAGGTAAACCAGGAGCAGGTGGTGACCGCGGTCCACCCGGTCTACCCGGAGCAGGAGGACAACCAGGCCCACCAGGTGAACCAGGAGGCCAGGTATACCAGACTAATACACTTCCTGCTGCGACACTGCTGCCGTCTACACTGCTGCGTCTATCTCAATTGCCATTAATGTGTCAATTGGCGTTGTTGTTGTCATCAGCAATAGGTGAAATTATTGAAGCAGAATTTGAAGTTTTAGGCCTGCTGGATGTTCTTACAAAATACTTACCAACGAGACAGACACGATTAGAATAGGACATACAGACAGACAGACAAACAGACAGACAGATGGAGAAACGAAATAAGACGGACGGATGACCGGAACACAGGACAGACAGACAAATGAACAGACAGACAGGCAAACACAAAAGCAGGTTCTAAAATCTAACACCTTAAAGAATCTGAAAAGGGGAAAGGCAGTGCTCGTGCAGTTGAAAGACACAATAGACTCAACAAAAAACTTGAGGTTCTGATTCATGTCCAATAATTGACTTATTGTTTGGTACCAGTACATCGTGACAAGTTGGTTCAAGCGTATCAATCTCTTCACGATTCTTGTTGTAGCTGATTTAGACAAAGTGAAAGAGGTGCAGCACTTCACTCTGACGTAAATGTGACGTCACAATTTCCACGTCAGAACATGACGTCATTTGTTGTCACGTGACAATGATGTAGAGTCATGTGATAAATTATTACAATGAATTCTTCGTTCGAAAAAATCCCCTAAAGTGTAAAACTTTTATTTGACGTCTATACAATTTGAACCAACAATGTTATAATGTGAATCAACGTGAAACATCATAAAATCTGTCTCTGAACGTAATAAAAATGTGCTCAAATGTATCTCTACTATGTGGTTTCCGATAGAGCAACGGGAACAACAAATTTCCCCTTCATTAAAAAGCGGAGTAGCGAGATACTCAGCAGCTCCTGAAATTCCTGTCATTTTTTAAACGTCCAGGAGAGAGAACAAAAGAGTTCTACAGTGTGCTTTTGATAAGCTATTGTTCCAAAACTAATAGAAACTTCATCCTCTCAATTATTTTCCACATGTGAGTCTAAGCAAGTCCAACCTAGTCTCCATTTTACAACTTCAAAGATGGCAGCATTTTCTAGTCCCTGCAATTTCATTAAACCGTGCTGTAGTGACAGATTTCATGAGGTTTTCACCATCAACCTATTTTCTTACATACAATTCATATGATATTTTTGTAGATGTTTTCCATAGGAACTCATTCGGAGCCTTCGGATAGTAGTTTTCGAAAATTTCTAAATTTTGAATTTACACATTCAAATGTGTCAAATGAATTGCGATGTTTTCCTCACATATTATTTCTCCTTCATATTTTGCTTTCTTACAATATAAAGAGATAAGGTATATTATTATAGATTTTAATTTATAAATATTTAATTTTACTCAGTTTGGTAATTTAAAAGTTTAAACGTATAATTATTACTGGTTTAGTTGTTATATTCATCATATATTTATTATTTTCAGTATTTTTTAAAAATATTTATCATTGAAACTTCGACACAAATGCACTTTTCATATCAAGTGGAAACCACAACTATTTCATGTTTTAGGCTGTGAACAAAACCCAACTGTAACTGAAATCATTATTTTATTTTTAAAATTATTCACAAGGAGCAGATGGTCATTGAATTCTTTCTGAAAAATTGTAATGGCTGTAGTCAAATTCATTAATTTCACTAATAATTAAGGCACATGTTACATATTTTAGCAAGTTGCAACTGCAATTTGCAATTTCTGTCGATTTACCAGTCCAGGGTCTTGATTCCAAGCCGAACACATAAAGCCATGCTGTGCCAGCGCGGCTGGTAGGAATGTAGTGGTTTCCACCATTCCGTAAAAAGTTCATGGGTGCCTTCAAATGGTTGAGCAATAAACACTGGCACTGGACAAATTATCATAGGTGTTTTGCTGTTATTATACAATTTCACATAGAAATTTTCTTTAAAATTTTTAAAGCACAAAAATAGTGCCACGAAAGAAAAAGACCTTGACATATGAATGCGCCCATAAATGTTTACAAATTTATTGATGTTAATGTAAAGTTGTCTGCTAAAACTGTTGCCTCTACTGCTGTTGCTATGCGTTGTTGCTATGCTGCTGTTGTTACTGTAGGGTACACCGGGTAAGGATGGGTTACCCGGGTTACAGGGTCGGGGCGGGGAGAGAGGACGCCCCGGGCAGCCAGGACGGCCCGGGACACAGGGACTCCCCGGGTTAGGGGTAAGACTCCGCCGACAATACCCACTACACTAATGTACCTTTACCTAGTAACATGACGCAATATGACGTCACACTTCTCACTGACGTAGCGTTTCATTTCTCTAACGTTCCAAGCCCATGTAGACTGAAATTTAACAAGTGATACCCAGTCATAGAATAACACTGCATTAAAAATAGACCATTATTTTGAACTAATTTGACTAATAACCAGTATGAGTAATTTGTAGTGGTAGAAATTACCATGGAGACGGTTGCAAAGTAACTTTGATACAATATACTAAATATAGGTTGCTAGGGTGGTTGCTAAGAGAGATAACTAACGTGTTGACGGGGCGGTTGCTAAGAGAGATAACTAACGTGTTGACAGGGCGGTTGCTAAGAGAGATAACTAACGTGTTGACAGGGCCTAATAGGTTAAGATGTTAAGGCAAAACGTATGTACGAAAACGTGAACAGTTGTTAGGAAACCACACCAGTTCCCATGGTTACCAGGGGTGGTGGTTGTGGGATTACCACGTCAGATTCAAAACATTCGTTGCTATGGCCTAATAATTGCTTAGTTATGCCTCGTTGAGTTCGATTCTGCCATAGTCAGTTTATATTTTATGTGACCTTGACTTTAACCTTGACCTTGTGTAATGGTGACTCCTAGGGCCATCCTGGGAAGGACGGGCTGCCAGGTGCGCCGGGTAAACCAGGAGACAGAGGGCAGGGAGGCGCGCCAGGACCCCCGGGACCGCCAGGCTTCCCCGGCTCAGGCGTAAGTTCCTCATGGAAGTAGATGACGTATTCGGGAAGTGACGTCATCACACGCTGCAGCATGAAGGGAATGTTACAGCTGCCATTTTCCGTTTAAACATCGCTCTGTTTTTCCTAAGTTTCAGCACATTGTCTTAAACCTTATTTTGGATCCGCTTTCAAGGGAAAGTTGTTAGCTCTCATGTTAGTTTCCAAACTGTTGACAACAGTTGTCAGGGTGACAGGTTGCTTAGGGACTAGTTAACACAAAATGAATCTGTTCCAGCAAGTAGACAGGGTTACTAGGATACCACACAAGATTAGTTAAGTAGGTCGGCTAGGTAACCAGAGATCCTACTCAAGGGAGAAATTTCAAGATAGGCCTAGGGTTTGGTCCAGATTCCTCAGGAATGGGCACCAGTGACCTGCATCAGTAGTAATGAAACCGATGATCCAAGGCACAGGATTAACAGCCTACAAGATGGGCCAAACATCCCAAGATTCCAAATTAAGTAGCTATGACGTTAAAAAGATGTAAGCACTCAAAGACATCAAATCTTTTCTAAAAGATACCAGCAACATGACCTAAATTTTAATCAGTTGTACCACATTGTTTGGTACATTCTTTTGGTGTACCACATTGGTTGGTACGTTCTTCTGTTTGGTTTACCAGATGGACTGGTACTTATGTTATAATTGTTGTACCAGATTGATTGGTACATTTCCTGAATTGATGTACTGACTGAAACAATGACGCTGAGAGAACCGTTCTTTTGGTACATGGATTTAGTGGCACTTCTCGCACAGAATGGTAATAACCATAGGCATGTAAATAAATTGGTATGTAAAAATCGCATTTAAATGTGACCGTCAGGGGCAAGCAGGGAAGGACGGGTTGCCAGGCCGGCCGGGCAGGAAGGGAGACCGGGGTGCAGGTGGCGCAGGTGGGCCGCCGGGACCACCGGGCTTCCCCGGGGCAGGCGTAAGTTACGGGCCGGGAGGAGAGACCGGCTGGAGGCGTATCCAGCCCGCCGCCGCATCGTGCTGCACGCCCCGAGAGCACGTCCACCACCTCCCAGGGACAGTTCCCCCGTCACCCGTTCCTCTCCAAACATTCTTTGTTTCAGCACCTTAGCGAGGTTAAGCACCACGTTTACAATTAAAACCATGGTTTTGAAACACAGTGGCAGAATCCAAAACAGGGGCACCAGTGGCCCCATGAAATGATAACTCACTGGTCCCAGACAATCGAATGTGACAATTGTTACTAAAGTTCAAAAAAAGAAAGAGTAACGTAGTTTACAACATCACGAAAATTCCAAAACAAACTAAAAATTAAAAAAAAAAAATCAATAAACTAAAACGTAAATATTTTTGTTATTGTTGCAACAATAGATTCACGAAGTGCTTTTTAGGTGAGAGAGATGAATAGCATGACACTCTATTGTGGTACAAACTAATATAAATTAATCTTATGTCAAATATTTTGATGATCACAATCTCTGTGTTGCTTAACCTCGCTAGTACAGGAGAATCCGTACTCAGGAGTTTGCCAGTTCCAGTTTTTACCCTTCAGGCTCCATCCGCATTGAAAACGTAAAAACCAATCTTGTTTGAAGACGGACCCTGGAATGAGGCGCACGCGTTACTTTTGTTACTGTTTATAAAGAAGCATCACTCAGTTTACCGTTTTGTTACCGCACTTCCACGCAGGGCTTCCCTGGTAAGGACGGGCTACCGGGTCTGTCCGGTAAGCCGGGAGAGAAGGGGCAGGGAGGAGAGCAGGGGCCGCCCGGTCCCCCGGGGTTCCCCGGACAGGGAGTGAGTCTACCATGACCTGTTGGGCGTGATCTTCAAGTGACCTTGAGCTTCTTGGTTTCCCGCGTCTTTTTGTCACAGCTCACATGATGACGTCATCTCTTTTTGGGCACAAATCCTACGCGTTATTTGACGCTAAGTTCAGTAACGGATCTCAGTGGTGGAATGGGTGTTAAAGGCCTACCCTATTCACCCAACTTTCAGACTAGCATTCCCGATCACGTCAAGCTATTAATTCCTTCTCCCTCTCCCTGAAATGAAATTCTAGATCCGTTACTTAATATAAAACGTTGTGATCACCATCTGGGTTGTGAACAAGACGAGAAGTCTGAGAAACTTGTGAAGGACTCACTTGATCCCTGAACTCTCTTGAGTTTAGTGACGCACACCACTGGGTTTGGGGTTGTTTCCACGACTTTGTAGTCTTCACAACAGAACAGGTTCTTTTGAAAGAAGCAATACTGTTCTCAGTATCTTGACCTTGACCTTGATCACATGGTCATCACATTAGGATGCTCCGTACTCCTACAGTTTTCCCTTAAGAGGTGTCTCTATCTGTACTTTATCTTGGAACTAAAATAATACTTCCGGTTTCATGTGTTTAAGGAAAAACTACAGGGCCCAGTTAATGTGGTCCTCACTAGCTCAGTTGGTAGAGTGTTGGACTTTACTGTTGTGTTATGGTTGTGGCAAAGGTTCAATGGCCTGTAATTTTCTTCTTTGTGATACCAATTTTGTGTAAATTATTTGATTAAGGGGCATCATGTAGTTTTTTATCAGTGAAATAATTTTTTTCCTATTTTTACCACTTGTATGCAATTAATTGTTCCCAATAAACACAATTTGCAATAATATTAAGGTTCAGGGTTCAAGTCCAGCAGGAGTACAATTAATCATTCTCTTTTATTCCCATTAATGTCCAGTGTTAGAAGAAAATTTATCATGATCATGATCATGATACAAAAAAATACAAAGTGTAAATATATAATTGTTTAGGCCTTTTTAACATGATTTGTATTACATTGCACTGGCAGAATTTTCTGAGTTTTCCCTGAACATCTCATGACAAAATTTGTTGCAATGAAAAAATCTTGCCATATGCAACCTGTTTCAGGCTCAAATGCATTTTTTTCTTTTAAATTGCAAAATGTAGTGTGTACCTGGTCCATATTCCATTACAATTTATTTAGAAATGTAATGTGGACCTGGTCCATTCAATATGTTCCTACTTGTGATGAACCCATATTTATCATATTCCATGTCCAAAAATAACAAAATGAAATGTTTGAAAAATACATGCATATATTTGTTCCACTAATTTGTTGTTGGATTCAAACCCAACAATAATATTTGCAGGCATTAGAAAGCCAGCATGCTATCAACTGGACTATTTGGGCATGAGTTAAGGACCACAATATAAGAGAAAGAACCACAATAATGTGATGACAATCATCATGCAATGGCGCAATCTGTGGTAATTTTTAGGAATTACACAAAATAAATCTAGGAGGAAGGAGCATCCTAATGCAGTAGTGATTCTGAGTGAAGTATTTCTGCAGGTTTTCCTTCCTGCTGCAGCAGCAGTCCTGCAGTCAGAAGGACCAGTCCTCCGTAACGCATGCTCCTGTTAGTGTACTAATTAACGCTCCCGTATTTGACCCAATTAGAGCTAATTAGAGCACCATGCTTCTTGTTATTGTTTACTGTGTAGTCTCACAATGACCATGCATGTTCAGTGAGACTATCAGTTTTTGTTTTGTTATTTGAGTTGTTTTACTTGATTTTCACCCTGTTCTTTCTATGTCTGGTATTGTGTGTAGGGTCACCCAGGAAAGGACGGGTTACCAGGCCGAGCGGGTCGCCCTGGAGATCGCGGCTCGCCCGGAGCACCTGGCCCTCAGGGCCAGCAGGGATTGCCCGGTGCCGGTGTAAGTCTTAACTCCAGAACTATGCAAATTTTGTTTCCATAGAAAATTTAGTAAATCTATTTCTTTTGGCTTAATTTTGATTTTTTTTTTAAAATTGTACATTTACCTAACCGGAAATTATCGTGAAAAAATAAGTCAGGAAAGTTAAGCGCATTTAAATCTAGAAATTAAATTCTATTGTTGCCAGGCAAGATGACGTCATATTTTCATGGTGACGCACAATACTGACGTTTCTTCTCAACAAACTTGCATGACGTTTTATTTACGTTTATTGCGTGTTGTGATTTTTATCCCCTTAATCCACCTAAATATAAGTCTTTTAAACTAAACTTTAAAACGCAATTTTATATTTAAATAAAATAATTTGTTGTATGTTTAAAATGAACGACAGAAAATGTGCGGTAAGAAAATTCAGTCTTTTACTTAAAGAGAATAGCAAGAGAGAAAAATCTCAATCAAAATAAATTAAGTACTTTTAATTTCTGATATGTAACACAAAACATGTGAAAATCTGTCAGACCACACAGCTGATGAAAAATAAAACCATGGTTGTATTGTGATGGTTTTACTGATGGTTATATGCTGGTTTTGTAGGGTTTGAAGGGTCCACCAGGTCCACCAGGAGCAGGCGGAGAGAGAGGCCCACGAGTGAGTATCAAAAATAGAGCGTGTTACGCGCTAAAACAGTGAATGAATTTCATCAAGGTTCACATTGTGAGTTACGATGGAGCCTATTGGTTAGTTTTTAAGGCGCAGTTTATAGGAAAATCTTGTTATGACCAAAACATTTCTCGTTTCACATGTTACCTTGTTGTATTTGACAGGGTTTGCCGGGAGAGGGCGGTGCAGGAGGTCCACCAGGTCCCCCTGGTGCTGCGGTATGGAACTAAGCGTTACTATCTGTAAACACCCGAGATAAAATAACGAGTGCAGCCAGTAAACTAGTGCGAAATTTTCGCTAAACACTGCAAAGTAAACCCATATGGTGTTAATTCAAATAAGAGTAAAATATTTTGATTGCTAATTCATCTTAATTCATGAAGACAAATGTGTAAAGTTTTAAGATAAAGTAGTTTTGCACAGTGCAGAGAACTCCGTTGTAATTGTGTTATGCTGTGTACAGGGCCCAGCCGGAGGTCAGGGTGAGAAAGGCATGCCGGGAATGAAGGGACCTAAAGGTGATAAGGGTTGGCCTGGGTTACCGGGCTTACAGGGGCTGCCAGGCAAGGATGTAAGTACCTAGTCTAGTTCCCTGGGTTTGTGTGTTTAACTGCATGCATGTCTCTACCTTGTGTACCCTGTAGGGTCCCTCTGGTGGCTTAGGAGAACCTGGAATGAAGGGTATGCCAGGCATGAAGGGTGACAAGGGCTGGCCTGGTCTACCAGGTTTACAAGGTCTGCCAGGCAAGGATGTGAGTACCCTATTGTTGCCATAACAACCATGAAATAAGTAGTGAATATCTAAATAACCACGGCATACCTCCCGTGTTTGTAACTATGGTAACAGATCGTAGTGCTGCGTGGCTTTAACCTTACTGTATTTGTTACCATAGCAACGTATCTTTTCCGTAACGTGTACATATGAGCTAATTTTAACCGTAAGCTTTAATTCATTCTGTCCGTTTGTTCATGGTACATTGGCGGATCCAGAGTTTCATGTCTGATGGTGCGCCACTTTCATTCTGAAAACATTCATCATGAGATGACCAGTAGGGGTCTTTAGGAGCCTGGGCCCCCTAGCCCCTGTTAAACAATATTTGGCCGCCATTTTGGGAACCCCGGGGGATTTTAAAACATGTTAGACCACCATTTTGAGCCCCCCTCGAACAAATTTCTAGGTCCGCAACTGATGGCCATGTAATAAAAAGAAAAATTGCAACTTCCAACTGTAACTGGATCCACCAAGTTTACTGATTAAAAATACATCATATGTTCCATGTGTTATCAGGTTTGTATGCAGATGAAACGTTCGTTTATGTCGTTTGATTTTAGGAACAATAGAAAACCACGCGGTAGTGTTAGTCTCGTGAAAGGCACAGCGTGAATCTCTATTGTTCGAAAAGTACAAACAAATCTAGTGCTTCTAGATATGCAACTCTGATAACGTTACACATCTACTTTTACACCTGCTGTTCAGTCAAATCTCAGTATGTCAAAGTAATATATCCAAAAGAAAACATTATATATAATTTCAAAATTTATATTCGTATAACATATTTGCACTGTTTATCATTCAGAGGGCTAGCGACCCAGGGTCTGATTGTTTTCACACATGTAAATAAACTAAATTGAGATAAAAACCCTCGGATTTTCCTCGTTTATTGAGTGAAATGCTAAAATCCTTCAACTTTTCATTAGAACTTTTTCTTATATGCCTAAATAGGCAAGTTGATTAGATTCCTCTCGGACGTAGTTTCTGTATTTCTAGGTGAATTCATCTCAATCCGATAGATGTATTACTT
>JBCAUI010248858.1:0-16216 GCA_038406195.1 Haplosyllis anthogorgicola
TGTGTATATAAGGCACACACACCTCCAGCACAGCTCAGAAGGAGTTGGGACCAGGCACCAGGCTAGAGACCTCTGCAGCTGCATGTAGACTTCAAGACAACCAGCAATATACAAGATTCAACCTTTAACTACTGTGTCAGCATTGACTGTTCACTAATTACAGGGAGAACCAGGGGAGAAGCCATTCTGTACCTTTACACTGGTGCCATGATGAGTGACCTCACTAGTGGACAGACACCTCACCACCACACAGGGCATCCATATCCCACCATAAGGATGGAGAAACTGACAATGCATCCTCTTGTCTCTAGCCTGGTAACTGTCTTTCCTTCTAATTTTACCTTAAACCGAAGAACGCCTATGCCCACAATCCCTCATAAAAGCCAAGATGCCAGTTCCAAATTCAACACAACCTGGTATGGGTTCAAGGAAAGAATAGTAGGACACAAAGGAAACCCAGGGATGCATTGCATGACCAAAACAAATGACCATAATCAGGGCCCAGAGGAGCCCACAGGACCACTTTCTGCTGCAGGAGACACGGAGATGACCCCAGTGCACACACCCACTGCCACCCCAGAGTGACCCCTACCTCTGCCCTGCTGTATTCAGGCTGTGACCCCAGGCATGGCTACCAAGAACAACCCCCTCTATGGAGGAGAGGCCAGCATTGGAGAAGATGGAGCTGAAGAGGCCCACTTGATCCCCATGAGGGAACAGCTGAATGCACTCCAGGCATTGATAGAAGAACTCAGCAGCACCCCAGCCAACACTGCCGAGGAAATAACCAGGAGGCTGGAAGACCCGCACCTCCACTCCCCAGAGAAGGCATTCAACACACTGACTTCTGCAGGTACATGGAAGCCATCTGCACAAGCCAGAAATGCACTAACTTAACCTCATCCATCCTCAGCAACATCCCACTGTTTAATTGACAGGACACTTCTCACCTCAAGGACTGGCTAACAGACATTGAGTCCACCACTGATATATTAGATGAAAGCCAATTGAAGCTAGCTGACACCAAGGCTAGAGGATTGGCCCATACAATAATATGTGAAGCCAGAGAGAGAGATGAGATGCAGAAACACCCAGAAACTGGAGAGGGCATACATGTACAAGATAATGAAGAATACACTATACATCTCATATCCAAATGCCCAACAGTATTTGTAAATGCCGACAAAAGATTTTCAGCACTTATAGACTCTGGAGCAGCAATATCCCTCATCACATATGCTGCCTTCCAGAAGATAGGCAAGGATTTAAGTCTAACATATCACTGACAAAAACAACCCTCCAAACTGCTGACAGATCACCAATGGCATCTATAGGAGACACAACCATTAGACTATGCATAGTGAGCTTCACCTTCTCACACATCTTTGTAAGATGTGACAGACTAAGCCACAATGACATTATACTAGGATTCAACATAAAAGAACACTATGGACTTTCCTACACATGGGACACAAAGAACAGATGTTACCTACAATGTGATGGATTCTTCCTCATGTACACAAGGAGCCAGGAATTTGACCAGGCTGTCAACATTGCGTGAGTTTCTGCTACTCTATGTATAGCACCCACCACACAGGAGCTGTACAGGTACCAATCAAGAACCCCACAATATCCACCAAATCAGGAATCTTTGTGGCCGAACAGAATGACAGGGACGATGATGTCCAAATGATTGATGGCATAGTCAAGATCCACCGTAAAAGACCCATGACAGTTCTCATAGTGAACTATACAGACAACTATGTCACAGTTAGAAAAAACAACACAATCAGACACTTTGAGCCACAGATAAGCAAACTTCTGTCATCCAACATCAGCAGCATAACAACACAAAAAATGATAGCTGAAACAGTTTCTCTGGGTGTGTTCTGACCACCCCTTTTGAAGCTTCCACCTGGAATGAAGAAGAAACTCGACGACTTGCTGTCAGAATTTTCCAGTCAATTCACCAAGGATGAAACATCTATAAGCACAACACTGCTAACTGAAATGATGATAGATACCAGCAATGCTGCACCCGTATCTCAGAAACCTTACCCCATAATGATGAAGCACTATGACTGGGTCAAGGATGAAATAAACAAACTCTTATCAGCAAATGTCATCAGGAGTAGTCATTCTAGCTGGTCCACACCCATTATAGTAGTGCCAAAAGGGAATGGAGGGAAAAACTTGTTATAGACTATAGAGCCCTCAACAAAGTCACCAGAAAATTCATCTGGCCCATGCCGAGAGTTGAAGACATCTTCTCCAGACTACACAGAGCCAGATACCATCACATACCACTCTCGAAGGGTTCCATACCAAAAACAACTTTCACCTCACCTTTTGGAAAATACGAGTACATTGAGGTACCCTTCGGCTTGGCGCAAGCATCAGCCATTTTTCAAGAGCTCATGACAGAAGTATTGAAGTACCTGCCATTTGCTATTGCTTAATTAGATGACATAATCATATTCAGCTGCTCAGAAGAGGAACACCTGAAACACATATGTCAAGTGTTTGAGAAACTCTGCACAGCTAAACTGTCTATGAAGCTTAGTAAATGTAACTTCTTCACTAAGGAAATCCAGTACTTAGGACACATACTCAACCCTAGAGGGATATGCCCCCTCCAAAACAAAACAGTGGCTATAGAAAGGATGCAGCCACCAACCACACAGAGGCAGGTATGTGCTTTCCTAGGCCTTGTGGGATTCTACAGGAAGTTCATCATGAAATTCACACACATCACAAAACCATTGACACAACTAACAAGGAAGGACATGAAATTTAATTGGACATCAAAACACCAGGATGTGTTCCAGGACTTGAAGATGGCCCTCACAAAAGCCCCGATTCTTCAATATCCAGATCCTTCAAAACCATACATTGTCTACACAGATGCTTCAGATGACACCTGTGGAGGACAATTATCACAGAAACATGGAAACACTGAGTTTCCCATTGCATTCCTATCCCATACATTTATTGAAACACAGAGAAAATGGAGTACTCACAAGCAGGAAGGATATGGAATCTACTACACTGTAACAAAATGGAGCTACTACCTTCAGGGATCTGACATAATAGTATGTAATGACCATGAACCCTTAGACAAACTGCTCAATGGAAAGAACAAGAACAACAAAATTAACCGTTGGGGGCTCAAACTTTCAGCATATAATATAACCTTCAAATTTATCTCTGGCACAAGCAACAAATGTGCTGACTGACTTTCCAGACGTGTGGATACTGGTCAAGGAGCCCAGGCCACAGTTATCAGTATGATATCCACAGAAAATGGACCCGCATCCAGAACAAGAAGCAAGATGTCACAAACACCAGACTTCCCCAACATGGACATCCAGGACTCACCATCACCCTTATCCACTTTGCCCACCATCCAGGAACCAGGATTGGCAAGGAAAGAAGATGCCACACCCTTGTCACAAGACCATAAAGATACTCTATGACAGATGCAGAAAATGGACCCATTTTGCAAACGCATAACCAAATGACTATTCAATGGCAAGGCACCGAAACACAAGCATGACTTATTCCATATCAGGGATAGGCTACTATACTGCTCTGTCCAGGACACCACTCAATCTTTCCTCACTCTCATCATCCTGAAAACTTGGTGTTACACTGTGTTAGTTGAAGCCCATGATAAACTCAGTCACCAGGGTACAGCCTATACAATGGTACCAGTTTAATGACAGTACTACTGGAAAAGAAGGCACAAGACATCAGGAAATACATCAACAACTGCCCCTCTTGCAAGAGAGACAAGGCTAAAGTCCAAACATACCCACTGCAGATGACTGAGATACCCAACAGACCATTTGACAAGATTACAATAGACTTGGTAGTAGATTTTAATGAATCTACATCTGGAAACAAGCATATACTCACAATAATAGATCATCAACTGGTTGGCCTGAAGCATTTCCCATCCCAGACAAATCTGCAAACACAATAGCAAAGACATTTATAAACAACTACTTACCTGTGCACATGTGCCCACGGTTCATACTCTCTGACAATGGGACAGAATTCAAGAACAAGTTAATGGAAGAAATCAGGCAGACATTGGGGATAGACCACATATTCACAACCCCATATCACCCACAGAGCAACAGGAAACTGGAGGTCTTCCACAGGTATCTGAAGCCAGCCCTAAAGAAGTTATATGAAAATGACCCAGACAACCGGGACAAGTACATCAACCAGGTTCTAGGCAGCTACTGCATAATGCCACACCTTGTGACTGCAGAATCACCATTCTTCCTAGTCTACAGCTGTGACCTGAATCTACCCATCCATAAGCTTCTGCAACCCCTTCTAAGATTCCTAGGAGACCCCAAGTCAGGCATGCTGGACCTACACACACATAGGATCACACTCTCAATTGCTAAGAAGACATTGGATGAAAATAGGTTCCATGCAGCTCAATGCACAACATCCAGACCCCCACCCTCATTCTGACCAGGAGACAGGGTGTACTTCAAAAACAAGCAACCTGGAAAATGGGACTTGAAATGGAGACCAGGATACAGGATAATCACAATCGAAAGAGATGGTCACTACCTTCACATAGAAAACTGCACAACAGGCAAACAGAGATCATGCAATGTCTAGGATGTCATCCATGAACCACCCGTCAAACTTTGGAAATTTGATGTTGAATTTGGATGGCCTGGCAAATTCATAAATCATCCTGATAACCTTCCTACAATATCACTCCCTTCCATAGATGCATAACAACTAAGATCTATGACATGACTACATTAGCACATTCATGTCTTTCAGCTTTTGCCTATTACAAATAACACTATGCATGAGGATATGGCACGAATCCATTCTATTCCACCCCATTCTATGAGTCTACCTTACAAGACACTCTTGGATCATAACAGCTCACATATCTATAGGAAGCCTTAGGGAGAATCTCAACTCATTCACCAGCAGACACAATGATGCGGTTGCCCTACTTACATCACTAGGACAGGAGAAGGCAATGCCAAGGTTCCTTCTATCTGCACTTCAGATAGAGCCCAACAATATAAACAGTGTGTGTGTATCACACAGGATGCTCTTCATGACAGCATCAGACCTAGACTCTTCCCCATATTTCAATGGTCAACCAATAAATAACTTCAGAAGATCAGGCACAGCAATGATGAGACACTTTAGAGAAATCAAGAAACACATAAATGAACTCAATGACACCCAAAGGGAACAGTCACAAACCATGGTCCACATTGTATCGATCCTCAATGTGACCAGATATGATAAACAGACAAAAGATAAATGACATCATTGACATTCTTCAGAACATGGAAGACAATGTGAATACCCTTTTCAACATTACTATGTCAATGTCATGACAACTTCACTACCAGCAATACCTTCTCTATGCCAGCATAATACTTGACAACATGAGAAATGACATCAACTACATGTACCAGATAGCAACTCACACTATGGAATATGTCACAGCAGCCACAACTGGGACCCTGACCCTGAAGATACTCCCCATTGAACACCTGGAACACATGGTACAACACATTTCAGAGAGCCTACCACTCACGATGCATCTACCCATCTCAGCTACAGACACCCTACACTTCTACAGATACTTACGTATGCATGTTCTAGTATCTGATGGACAGTTCATCCTCTTAATAGATGTACCCATTCAGGATAGATCCCAGGAAATACAAATATATGAAGTCTTGAACCTAGAAGTACCAAACAGTAACTACACTATCAAATACCAGCTGAGAACAAAATACCTTGGTGTCACTTACAACGAAACAAAACCAATCAAGTTAGAACCTGAGAACTTCATATATTGTCTCCATATGAATGGTCAATTCTGCTCACTGGTAAACCCCATGCAGCCACTAACAAATCCCCCATCTTGCATAACAGCTATTTATACAAAGAACATGGCCGAGATTAACTCACAATGCGCTATTGTTATCATTCACACCCTGCGAGTGTCAATGCCCATATCAATAGCAGCTAACCTATGGCTGATTACTACTCTCTCCTCATCTAAGCAGACATCACTGACAGTCCTATGCCCTGCAGACTCTCCCAGGATAATAACTCTAAAACAACCTTTCCACATACTATGACTTGACCCTGCCTGCAGTGCAACTTCCAGCTCTTACCACCTGCCACCAAGATTCAAAGATCATCCTGCCAATATGAACATTTCACTTAATACAGTAAAATTAAACTGGATAAATGTATCCCTGCCAGACTTCAGGATTTGGGACCACATGTGAAACCTCACATCTTTGGATCACCTGAGTAAACTAGCCAAAGTACCTCAAGTACCCATAGCTGACATCTATGAAAGCATGATTCAACCAAGTAACATCCTGACAAAATTTGATCTCTCAAAACCAGATGGACCACCACCCATTTTCTCAGGACTACTGGGACAGCTCACAATTGCTTTGGCAGTTGTGATTGGACTTATGCTGCTAGGTCTGAAAGTGTATCTTGTCTACAAGTTCAGGAGCAAGCTTGCCTTCAGACAGCACATATCTGACACCTGGACAAGGAAGCAGCAACCTGAGATGGATGATGATGCTGAGGCAATACCCCTCAGCAGCTCCAAAGGCATGACAACCAAGCCCATGAGCCCCCATGAGAATCATGACCTGTGGCTGCCCATAACCTCTGTCCCTTGACTGGTGAGTTGAAAGAAGCTCTCAGACTTGGCACTAGCAGTCCCCATTCCAGGATCAGTGGGAAAACCTGTTAAAAATCCAGGGGACACAAAAACTGCTCAAACAGCCAAAAGTAAGACTTAAGTTTACCTCCACACGCTATATTTCAGATGAAGGAACAATGACAATCAGGACCAATTAGAAACATGAAAGGCATCCATCTGACATCATCACCCAGGATCACACATAAGACAATGATGTGAAATGATGGCATGCACCATGCCTTCGATCTCCTGATACCTAACATGGAACTCATTTACACAGATACACTCATGCTGTATGTTGTTTTAGCACTTACAGTCACACAAGTGACAACTCAGTGCTACGACAATGTCCAGTCTACAACACATTTTCCTCAACTACTTGAGGGAAATCCAGCTTTGGATCACAGCTATAAACTCCCTGGATGCAGTCACCAGCAGGATGGGCATGGACGTGACTTGTGAATGTGAGGACATAGTTTACCTTAAGTTGTTCTCCTCACCCATATCAGTGAAGATACAATGCAGTCCCTCAGGACAGCTTGTGCACTACTTCATAATGCACCTGTGCTCAGAGTATGAAATGGCTCCAAACACGCAAGATGACAGCTATGAATCTGACCCTTACGATGATAGCGACACAAATGAGGCACCCCAGGTACCCGAAGAAGGGGATGCCGTCTTCTCCATTACCATAACCCATCAACAGAGAAGCCACCAGTTCAGTAACCCCAACTAGGAAAGCATCTGCCAAAGACTGAAATTTAGCAGTCAGAGTGATACCTCCTCAGATGCCGACAATGAGCCAATGGATACTGCACCAGCCCAACAATCCTCTGATCCAGAGAAAGCATTCAAAGAGCTGGAAGATGAGCATTTCCCAACAATAGACATGAATGACCCCATCTGGATGGAAGAACCTGTTCCAGACAGACAAATATGTATCCACACTGTTACTACCCATGCCCATACCCATGCAGAAACATGTTTAGTGTTGCAAATGTGAGCTATGTCTACAATCCATATGCCACTGCTTCAGGATCAGATTTGGAAGGCCCTTCAGAGGACCACCCCAACTCTCTCCCTGACCTCATTTCAGAAAATGGCACAGGAACAACAATCGACAATGATCAACTAGAATTTTTGGATGAGCTTGACAAACTTCTCAACAGGATATAACCCTCAGTAGCGCACACTACAAGGTATCTAAATTATGGGTTTTTTAAACTGGATCACTGAAAAGAAAGACTTATTGAGTAAGTTATGTCCTTGTTCTGTCACCATCAGTTTCAAGCCATACTGACAGCTTACCAAGGCCACCATCGTGGAGGAAAGGACATCAGCCTCAATGAAACTCGATTCTGGATCTAAATACCCTACCCCCACCCATAATTTTGATGCAAAACTAGTAAATTAACCTCCCTAATGCCTCTCATCCAGTACCACCAGTTAATCTGTCACAAAGTGTCACACAGTGCAGACAACTTTTGTGTTTATGAAAAACATCGACACTTTATTTCCTGAGGTGGAATCACAATTCAGTTCACATTTTTGGCTCATGAGGCTCCGTAGTAATAACACGATGGCGACAGCTTATATCATACACAGGGAGGCTACAGTTAAGCATGTATCATATTGTGAAATGTCCTTTAAGTACTTTTTAATGTGGACCGAGGTGCTTTTATATGAAGCCATTGGCACCCTCTGTTTTGGACTTGGAATGCCAGTTTTTGGTATCTAAGCCAGGGTGAATCTCTGACCTGGGAGTTTACTCGCTTCTGCACTGTGATCCGCAGTTACTTCTGATTTGCGTTCGCTTTCTGCTCAGTGGAAATGTCTACTACATGTGGGTGTTAGCAAGCAGACAGGCTCACATTGGTACTTCGGCCAAATGATGACATTCCTATCAGTTTTGGAACAATAGCACTTCAAATGCACAGTTTGAATTATTTTGTTCTATCCGTTTCCAAATTGATAGGAAATTCATGACTTGAAACTCCCACTATTAAAATATATGAAAATAACGGTAAAATAGTAACATTCCGTCGCCTTGTCCAACATGGGCTTAAGGACTTACATGTTGATTTGGTGAATGTGTTCAGAATGAGAAATAAAATGCAACAGAGTAACCATTTCAACTTGTTTTTCGGTCGCCGCTCTTAAAAAATCCTCCGCTGAAACGTAATGCAACAGATAAAAAGATAGCAGAAAATTCTGTTACTCCTGGAATGGATAACGAATACGAGTGAATGCATTAAGTTTAAAACCCGTCTGTTTGCATTGTATTTTAACTTATAACATTTGCTTACATTGTGGTGTCTTATTATGTGAAGCGCAAGCAAAACTAGCTACAAGTAGGTATAATTTGCGCTATATCAAATAAATGAGTTTGAATTTGAATTTTGAATTTCTTTTTCGCTGAAAATTATCATCAATTCCACAAGTCAGACAGACTCAAGACTTCACACAAAGCAGAAAAACATTTTCATCACTATGTACAATAAAATGCTAACAATACCAAATATGGTTTTCCGGGCTGAGCCGTGTTTCATTAAGGTGCGCCGCTGAGGTATTAATTACGTCTCCGAGGTCTTATCCACCAAGAGACGAGGAGTTGGTTGTAAGCCGGGAAAATGAATTAAAAGTCGTGGGGTGTTAATTCTGTGCGATCACTAAGTGCTGCCTGGGGAACAGGATTAATTCCTGATCACATCTCTCGGGCGCTGATCCCCCCGGATCCTCCTGGATTGTCGCGCGGATAATTCCTGCCTGAGAATAACATCAACACAAGCTGCATCAAGAGCCGAAAAGGACGCCGCGTTTCCATCTGTTTTGTCAAACGTATCGAGTTTGCCGAGCTGCCTTGAGGGACTAAAAGCATCTTAATTCCCTGGTCACTGGGTGTATGTAGGAATTTCGGCTTACCTGTAAAAGCATTCTCTCTCTCTCTCTCTCTCTCTCTCTCTCTCTCTCTGCTTGCTCCAAGAGATGTATCATCTCTTTCTGGTTTCTGGCAAATTGTTGGTTGTGACACTGAAAGCATTAATTACTCGCTCAGCGAGCGGGACGGGAGATTCTTTAATATCCTACCTGGCTCGAGTGATTCTAACAGGGCGGGCCTAAGCTGTCATTAGGGAGGCCAAGCTGCAGGTTTTATCCCTACCTGTTCGTTTACGTTTAAAATTGAACGTGTAAAACTGAAGTGTTAGAGCAAGGAAGTACGTCATGTGAAATCACGACATTCTACTTCAGCGTCGAACGAGTTATTCCGGTAGGATACTCACTGCACTACGTGAGTTGACGAAAAGACACGCGTTTTAGACCAAATAAAATCATCTGTACTATGTTTACATTTTGCAAGATGTTACGACTAAAGAAACATTTTCTGCCCTAATTTTGGTTTAAGTGGCCAGAAGAGTTAGCCTAAAATACAATAGAGATAAGAGTTTGAATTAAAAACACATAACATACAGTGCGCACCCTTTGTTTGCCACTGAGGAGGAACCTTATGGTAATAGGATTCTTTCCACACGTATTATTGTGCATTGAACGTGTAGCTTCACATCAGTTGTCTTTTTCCTGCCTGCCCAAAAGAAAATTTACGTCACATGAAACGACCAGATTCCTCCTCAGCAGCGAACGAGTTACTCGGTGGCGTTAAATTCGCTGCTGAGGTGGAACCTGGTGATTCCACAAATGTTCTCACACGCACAAGTTGACGTTATGCGTGCAGCTTGACCTCAGCCGTGTTTCTTTCTTTCTGCCCATAAGGAAACATTTGGAGCTGAGTAATGAGTGTGCTGCGCCCAGCAGAGCCCAACATCTGGCGCTGTCGTCTCGTTACGACGAGTCGTCTTCTCGTCGCTTTCCGCCGGGTGACCGATGGCCCTTCTGCGTATCTTGGCGCACGAGGTATTCTCAGTGTAAGAGAACTCACTGATTCCGCAATCTGTGTGAAGATATGATGGAATGTGGAAATACAGTAAAACTCCTCAATTAAGGCCACGTTTTATGCCCGTTAAATTTGGACGTATATTAGGAGTGGGCGTAAAAGAATGCACTTTGACACAGTTTTGAAGAAAATATTTCTAGTAAACATGGCCTTAAACCAGTAGTGGCCGTAAAGAATGGTGGCCGCAAATGAGGAGCTTTACTGTATCTGAATCAGTAGCAAGAAGTACTTGCGCTACCTATTGGCTTTTTTCAGCCGAGTGGACATTGACAGGTAAACGGGTCTGATGCCATAATGCATTGCCCCCGAGTACCCAGCCCCGGTCCAGATAGTGAGGTTATGTTACACGTTTTACATCGCTTGGCACGTGTGAGAAAACTTGTGAAATCACCAGATTCTACTTCACCAGCGAACTTAATTCCACTGAGTAGTTCGGCAGAATTACGTTTGCTGCTGAGGTAGAATCTGGTGATTCCTGTGACGTATTTTCTTAGTGCAACATTACAGTTAAAATGGGAACTTCCTAAAGCATACAGTAGCGGATCGAGAAATTTGTTTCGGGCGGGGGGGAGGTGGGGAATGACTTGAAATACGGCCAAAGAAGGTCGCCATAATAAGTTAAACATGTTTTACAGGGGTTCGGGAGGACAAGGCCCCTAAACCCCCCCCCATATCCGCTAGTGACGTACACGCATAGAACGGAGAAAAACGTGTGACTTGAGCCCCCAGTCCCGGTCCCGCTAAATCCGCGCATCCGTCGAGCGGAAACAGAAACGTTTACACAGCGCCGAGAGGCAATCCAGCGCGATCCATTCCATCTTCCATCGCAGCAACGATAACGGTTTTTTGTTTCTTCATTTTATGGAGATCTATTGAAGTAAATACAGAGGAATGCGCCAAAAAGTTTTTCCTCAAGCATTCGCCGTTTCTCTTTTGTAGGCCCAGTGCCCACTCCATCAGTAATCCGTGTATTGCATGACTTTGCTCACTTAGTCAATATAAAATGCCGAATAACAGCTTCTGCCAATGGGGATATTTCATAATCAGTCCTTCCTGTATGATATTGAAAAATTCCTACACAAAGTTATTTCCAGACTATAATTTTAGTTTTTGCTGAGAAGACAATGACACGGGGGATATAAATATTCGATCAGATCCATTGTGCTGTAAATGGAAATACGGAATTTTTCGCTGTTGCACTTAATTCTAAGTCAACATCTTGTCATCAGCAGGGAGGTCAAGTTACACGGATTTTTCGTCCTGCACGTGTATGTTTAGAATAGAGGGGGCAAGTTAAACTTTTTTCTCCGTGCATGTACGTGTTATGTTCTTATAGTGTGATTATCAACAATGATGTTACGTCAAGAAAAAACGTCAGCTAAAATCATCAGATTCTATTTCAGTGGAAGATGTAACGTTACAAATTTTCCGCACATTTCCCTTAACGCGTGTGCAGTTACGTTCTAACGCCACTTCTTTAGGATTCGGTTCATAGGCTTAACATTACACCGTTACGTCAGTGCATTAAGGAGGGAATTACTGCATATTGACGGAATTAGGTTTGCTGCTGAAGTGGGATCCAGTGATGTACAGCTGCCTCTCTAAACGTGCAGGTAGAACTCCCTAAGAGCGCAAATATCCAGGAGAGAGATGTATCCGTCGCGTGTCGTGGCATGACGCTTTGTATTGATCACGTTGATGCCTTAATGTAAGGGCCAACAGAGCGTGAAATCACGGGTCTCCCCGGATAATACCGCGCTCAAGTTACACGGTTTACTCAACCAGGTACGTGTAAGTTAAAGATAGTATAGTGTTAAACGATAATGTTAAGTTAAGAAATTCAATCAAATAAAATCACGAGATTTCACCTCAGCAGCGAACGTACCACTGCCAAGTTATGTTTGCTGCCAGGGTGGAATCTGGTGATTTTGGAGTTGGTCTGACGTACACGTTAGCATAAATCGGGTAGCTTAAACTCTCCAATACCGCACAGAGATCTACTCCGGCAATGTGAAGAGTACTCATTTCCATAGCAAACACACCCACACACAAAAAACCCCCACTAGATTGGAATTCCTCAGGTGGATAATAAACTGCGTCATGGAACCATGACAGGTGTTGTGTCAGTAAAAACAATTGAGCGGAGTTGTGCTTTGATGGAAAACAATGGAGTAATGCGATGTACACAGGAGACTCGGGGAGAACGGTTGATATATTTTCACAGGGGCACCAGCGGGTAGAGAGTTACTCGCGGGTAGGCATTTCATGTCACGACCCAGTGCAGGCCCGGATCCAGGATTTTTCGAAGACGGTGGGCGCTCACCCAATATATATCTTGAAAAATCCCTTTAAAAGGGGGAAATTGGCAAAAACTGCATGAAAATAAAAAATCCCGGCCGTAGGAAGGGGCTGGATACAGGGTAACACGTTTCTACCTGTGGGTAGTACCTTACGGAGCTCCGGGGTAACACATTTCTACCTGTGGGTAGTACCTTACAGAGCTCCGGGGTAACACATTTCTACCTGTGGGTAGTACCTTACGGAGCTCTGGGGTAACATGTTTCTACCTGTGGGTAGTACCTAATGGAGCTCCGGGGTAACATGTTTCTACCCATGGGTAGTACCTTACGGAGCTCCAGGGTAACACATTTCTACCTGTGGGTAGTACCTTATGGAGCTCCAGGGCAACAAGTTTCTACCCATGGGTAGTACCTTATGGAGCTCCAGGGTAACACATTTCTACCCGTGGATAGTACCTTATGGAGCTCCAGGGTAACACATTTCTACCCGTGGATAGTACCTTACGGAGCTCCAGGGTAACACATTTCTACCTGTGGGTAGTACCTTATGGAGCTCTGGGGTAACACGTTTCTACCTGTGGGTAGTACCTTACGGAGCTCTGGGGTAACACGTTTCTACCTGTGGGTAGTACCTTATGGAGCTCTGGGATAACAAGTTTCTACCCATGGGTAGTACCTTATGGAGCTCCAGGGTAACATGTTTTTACCTGTGGGTAGTACCTTATGGAGCTCTGGGATAACAAGTTTCTACCTGTGGGTAGTACCTTACGGAGCTCCGAGTAACACGTTTCTACCTGTGGGTAGTACCTTACGGAGCTCTGGGGTAACACGTTTCTACCTGTGGGTAGTACCTTACGGAGCTCCGGGGTAACTTTATTCTACCCGTGGCATCACAGTTTGACGGCTCTGTTCTCACAACACGACAACTCGCTTCCTCCGTATTGACCCGCATCATAAAGGGTTTATCCGCTTTTATCCGCTCGTCAAGACTCTTTGTTCTGTCGCTAATCTCCCTTTATATACAGGGTTCACATTGGGAAATTATAGAGTTGTCTCTTCAATCGTCCACTAATCGAGTACCGATAGTCGTTGATGATCGACTACTCGAATCTTTCAGTGATTTTTTATTATTTTATTTTACATTGTTATGTTGTTACTCAGTGTAAATTACATCAAATCACTGCGTTATTTTAGTTATTTGACCTCGCTCAAAACTCACATCATCGTATGGAAGTTTTACTTAAGTACCTGTAGTACGTCCTGACGAAAGGTCTTGTGAAAGGATTACGTGACAAATGCTTAAGTTTTGGACGGTTTTATTCGAGTAATATTACAAGACGATGTTGCCTCTAAGAAGGTACAATTTGAACTGACTATGACAGTTAAAACAATACTACGTGTAAATCTAATTAACCAATAGGATAGTCTCTAGACTGTCACATGATTGCAGCTGTAAGTACATGGTGGGAAGTCAGTGCTTAATATCATCTTAGTGGTTTTCAACAGTGTGACGATGCTGACGATGTCACACCGTCCTAGCAGTTACAGCTATCCTTTGACAGGTCCGGCTTAAAATTATTGCACTAAACTGTGATCCTTTATGCGTGACGACTAGTCGGCTATTTCAAATTCGACTAGTTGCGAAAACTCTAGACTAAATTTCGGTGCGGCATTGAGAGTCTCTCATCCTGTTCAACAACTTCAACATCGCAATGAACATTTGTTGAGTGTCATAAAACCCATTTTGAACCTTATTTTTGACCTTATACATTTATTTTGATTGAATGAGGTAGTTCCGCTGTATTTTATTTTTTCAGAAAACAAAGGGACAAAAACTCTTATTTGGCATTAATACTAAGGATTGTCCCAGCAAATTCCATCCAATATTTTGTTTGAAAATGGACTGAAAATAGAGAAATCCGTATGAAATTGCAACAGATATGAATCAAAGAACAAGAAGATAAATTTAAGAGAAGATGCGCATTTGGCAGATCCAGGACTTCCCTTGTAGGAGCAAGTCTGTTTTTTTTCGCTTTATTATTTTTCGAATGAAAGACTATGTGGTCTTTTGGCCGGAGACCTGCCTGGACACACTGATTACCAGGTAGGATACCCATCACATCTTGCGCATCTCCTTCGCTCATCTTTTCAGGTTCCCATTCTCACATTCAGGTTTTGCCACATCGGAAAGACAAAAAGCAATTATACATAATTGCCAATTTGTTTGTTTTGTTTGTTTTTTGTTTTTTTTGCAACTTGAAAAAAGCGCAGGTGGAGCCCTGCCTTAATAAAGGGAACGGAGCTGTCGTAACGAAGTTTTCCTCAATGACACTTCTCAGACGACACATCTCAATCCAGTCCGTTAATCTGATCGGCACTGATAGGGCAGGATTCTACTTATGTCCTAAAATAATGTTCTTCAAAAATATCTATACCAGACAGAAAATAAATTCAGCGTAAGTGCACTCAGACGAAAATATACACATTTTATTGCTATTTTTGGGGGAGGGAGACCTTGACATATATATATTTGTTTACCTTCCTCTAGCAAAACAACAAAATGGTTTCACATGTGAAATTAAGTTTACATCTTTACAATGATCAGGAATACTGAAGATCTAGAACAAATATCATGACAGTTTAAATAAATGTTGCTTACAGTACTGCAAAGTACGAAACGACTAATCAAGTGACTAATCAAGTAACTATGTCCAATACGAAAAGTTGTTTAAAGCGATATTTCTTAGATCATTTTGTGTGAATATTTGTCAATGTGAGAATTTTTTATCTCGTGAATATTTTCCGGTTTTATCCGCACCTGAATATGGGACACTTTTTGCGACAAGATGTCGTTGCACTTGATTAGGAAAAAAGTCCTACTTCCCTTACGGGATAAACGCACTAAAGTTGAGATGCGTATTTGACTGTTGCTGCTGCTGCCTTTTAATGAGGAAAACAATAAAGATGATGAGGCATTCATTAGAGAGGTCAAGTTACCCATTTAACGTCAACTTGTACGTGTAAGTGAAATACCCAAATCACCCAATTCCCCTCAGCGGTGAACGTAACACCGCGAAGTAGCTCGGCGATGTTGCCTTTGCCACTGAGGGGAATCGGGTGATTTCATGTGACATTTATTCCTTGGTTTAAACAACAGTTTTTATCTGCACCATTTTAAGCTTACACGTACAGGAACAGGGAAAACGGGTAACTTGGCATCTTTATTAACAA
>JBCAUI010248969.1:0-16215 GCA_038406195.1 Haplosyllis anthogorgicola
CTTAGTTGTATGCATGTGTTATTGTAACCAATATTGTCTTACTTCTTTGATAATGCCAAATGAGCTCAGGTCCATCTTGACCTATTTTTTCTGTTCAACTGCTGTTGGCCATTGATTATATCATTGGTTACGAAAGACATGATATGAAGATAATGAAGCAAATTGCGTATTTACAAATTACAACTCATTTCTGACGTTAATACGTTTATTCCAATCATTCTTTGTAACTTAAAATGCGTCATTCTGCTGGCATTTCTCTCCTTGGAGAATAACATCTCATTAACATTGAGCAAATATGTGTATCCCTGGATAATTGTGGCTAAGTGCGACCCAGTGAAAAGTAAAGCGAGGTACTCCCACTTACAATATTGTTTTTAAGAAAACCCTGAACTAGTCTGACTATTTGAGACAATAAAATAATATCACGTTCGTAAATTTAAGTTTTTAACCTGTAATCATGCGTGAAACCTTCCAGACGGATCGTTCGTACACTTTATTAATGAAAGAAATATATCGCAGCTGTTTTAATCCATTTCGGATCTTTAACATGTTGAAGCGTTGGAATTCGTAATTGGACCAAATGGAATTCATTATTGCGGCATCTAAAACAATACGTCTATTATCAACATCTGTAAACAAAGGAATCCACGTCGAGTAGGTTACTTAAAAACATTTGATGTTCTCATGGTTTTTTGCCATATTTGTTACGAGATGATTGTCGACACTCCACATGGCTCCGTTTGTAAGGAAATAGATGGAGTTTGGTTTTAACCAGGGTAGTTGACTATGGAAATGATCTATTGCAATGGAACTGCTGAGGTGGCGTACCAGACAGCGAAACCGCCTTTGGGCATGCTGTACTTTATGAATACAGTGAAATGAGCAAAAAAACCTAGGAATTCTGCTGATGAATTGCTGGTAATGCGAAACAAATCAAACTTTATGATTAGCCTTTGGATGGAGAAGACCTGATTTACTGAGCCCATATCTGATATGTGAAGCAAAAGGTTTAAATCAATAAGTTGGGTTGAAATGGTTTTGATTTGATCTATGGAGTGATCATTACCATCCATTACTTCTGTTTTGAACATTGCAAACAAGTGAACCTTTTGTACAAGCATTGCTTTGTTAATAAATTTTCGCAATATTTGCTTAGCTAATATGAATATCAAATTAAATAATGCGAGAATGTTGAGAAGTATAAATGTTCGATAGATTACATAGTGCGTTTGAGTAAAGTGGCCACGGTAGAAAATACCCTGATTTACCTCATTTACGTTACAAGATGATCTGATATTTACTTTCACCCACACGCATTTTTGCATAAAATTGTAGCTTGTACTTTGTGAATATATGAAATTTAGTGACAGCTGAAGAAACGAAAAGGAAAGTACAAGTGAGTCTCCCTTGTAGTGTCTTAATAGAATCTTCCGATAGACGTTATTTCTAATTTACATTTGGTACATGTTTCACATGCAGACTTCATTAAAGAACGCATAAATATTTTGGCTCAAGGTTTGCCTGGTTGTTACATTAAAATTTACCTTGTACTCTGGTATGAGTCTCAAGTGTACTTCCACATGTCTTCTTTGCAAATAAGACATAGACACTGTAGTCAAAAGTCAAATAGTTCAAATTGTGTGGCACACAGTATGAAATTGAGAAGAAACATGCCAACCGCAGTTTATATTTTTCTGCGGACATTAATTGCCAATACCTTTTTCAAATTGTGTTTGTACTATTCATTTCTGTGTGTGGTTTACATATGGTCAATTGTCCAGCTTGTTTCCATGTAACAGTTGTGAATTGCTGGTGGCAGCTTGGGATTATCAGAGAAATCTGCAATTCGAAACTTACCAGTATCTGGTAAATGATGCGAAATGAAGTATGGAGATGTTGGAATGGCCTATCAGAAATAACTTGGTAAATCCTAGCAATTTAAAAAGCAGTGTCAGGGCCCAAAGCAGGGGAACCAGTAGCCCTAAAATGGTTAATTCAGATGACATAGAACAAACTACAACTGTTGCTAACAAAAGGCAAATCCTTTTCAAGTTAGGGATAAATTATACTTGTACAGGGTATAAAGTTGAAGGCATTATCTCTGGACGTCCCGTCCTACACATGTATGATTTTAAAAATCAGCAACGGACCGATTTGTAAACCCTACTTCCAAAGTCGTCTTCCTGAAGCAGCAAGCGTTGTGACAATTCCTTACGGTCGCTGATTTGGAGGCTATAAATCTTGAGCACCTAATTTTCTGGCCTTGAAGATAACATTGGGTGGGTTGGCCAGGAGTTTAGTGGCATAATCTCGAGATTTTCTTGCGTGTGGTTTAGGCCTAGTGATGTGTATTGTATAAATAAGTGGACAAATAATAATAATAATAATAATAATAATAATAATAATAATAATAATTATTATTATTATTATTATTATTTGTCCACTTATTTATACAATACACATCACTAGAAAATTGACTCTACGTTAAGGAAAACGAGATCATAACAGTGGTACAGGTACCAGTTAAATCTAGAGATTGTTCCGAAGGCTCGGATACTGGTATTAATTTCTTACATAAGTAGTTATTGCAGCACTGTATAGAATTTAGAGAAAGAAATGTACACATATACATTTGTGTACCATTAAGAAACATCTACGATAGACAAAAAATTACAGGCGTTTGTATTTCTACAGTCGCAACGCGTCCCATATTAGGCCAACATAACGGGGTCCAGGGTTCTATCGTTCTCCACAAATTTACACATGCGGTTGAATGATCAGTGACATGATTGCCCAGTTGACCTTGGCCCGCTTTTCCTTGTAGCAGTATTTGACACTAGACTACATGCCTCGACATATTTCTAGGCTTTATCAAATATGGTCATCAGACCTGGGGATAACCCTTACACGGTTGGTCCGAAATGAACTTCTCAAAAATAACTTTCTCATAATTTATTGACATTGATAATTTGAAACAAATGAACTAAAATGTATTGATCTAACAGTCTGTAAATGTCGTCGTTTTTTCTCTTTGCAGGTAAGTGTTGTGGTTATTAATTTCATCAATCACAGACTAAAAGAGTTAAAAGGCTGCCAAAATCACTGCTGCAGTGGGTAAATCAAGATGCTGTTTCATCCATTTTGCATTGGTAAGTGGACAAATATGGACACAGTATGTAGATTTATGGGAACAGATTGTTATACACTACACTTGGTGCGATATTACTTTGTCGATCCATTTTTCTATGTTCAATGTCATCTCTAAATACATTGAAACTTGTATTTTACGACCACTGAGTTTATAACCACCGCTTTTTGCGACCAGATTTAAAGCAGAGTAAGAACAATACATTAGAACATGAAGTGAGCAAGTCAGGCCAGAAGAGAAAAGAGAAAGCCTAATCTCTTCGTGGTTACCGAGCACACAATAGTGAACCACATCCATTTCCATCTTAGTGATGCAGCTGGTTTCGGTTTTAGGTGAGACATTTGGGAGCAATACATAAAGATAGGGATTCAAATTCAAAGAACCTGTAATCCCGCAAGTGTTTTAAACATTTGACTAAAGTCAACTTAAATGTACAACCACATTACCTGCATAGGAATTGTGCCTAACGGACTCGGTGATAAATTAATTTCACAAGAGAGTACATTGTGAAGCTCATTTGTTACAAGATCTGGCTATTCAGTTTTAGAATGCACAAAATTTCATTCAAGATTTCATGTAAAGAAGTTGTGTATCACACTTGTATATTCCCAATGTAACACTGCTTTTTACGTCTGAGCTTTCCTGGGTGGGCCTTTAAGAAGATAAGTGATTAAAGTGTGAATGTAGAGTTTTGAAAACGCACTATTTACAAGTAAGAGATTTATTGCAAGGTGCCTTTGACGTCTACGGTGCAGTATTGCCAAAAGCTGAACAATATCCTTTTCTTGGTCCCATTGCACTTATTTGTAGTACTTTCCTTTTGGCTCGTAAAAGTTTCATGAATGGATGACGTTCTCATGCATGTTCTTCAGGTCTGACGTTTATGGGCCAAGATGTCATGGTTTACTATTTCAGTAAATTTACTTTCATTTTGCTTCACTTAACTAATTTTGAACTTGAGTGACTATGTTTTAGTACAGATTAGCCCTCTTGGATGCTTGTTGTGCCAAAGTACTGATTCTGTCTTTCAGTGAAAGAAGGATATTCAAAGTGCCCACCAGTATGTATCCCAACCTTTTAAGGCAAGAAAAGGACTTAATAAGATGTATCTTGTAAAAGAAGTTATATGTCTAGGAGACGTGTAAATTTTATTCATGTCATAAACCGAAACAAACAAAAGATAGCAATGTCATTACTACACTAAAGGCACATTGTTCAACTTTTTACACTGACATCAAAGATCGTAAATTGTATGACATGTATATTTGGTATGTGGTAAAAACAAGTTGTCTGGTTAGTTAAGACCAAATATGAAACATGGAAACATATGAAAAGGTTGCTGGTCAAGACAAAGAACTTTTAAATATTGCAATCCTTACTCTTAAACTTCTTAAACCGAATGCCTAAAGATATGAATGACCTTTATCTAATATTCATGGCAAATACTTGCACATCTCATTGCTCTAAAAATAACATACCTTGGCATGTAACAATGTCTTCTGCCATTGTGCTTACAAGAAAGATCAGATTTTTGATCTAAGGGTCAAGATTATGTTTGTACAGGAATTGTCAATGCTATTATATAGAGCTCTCGTGAGTGCTACTTTCAGGACTGTGTAAATGGATATCTTACTAGGTGAAATTGTAGCATATATCATATTTATGGGACAAAATTCTACAGTAATTGTAGCGTACATCAAATGCATGTTGTCGTCCCGGGAATGGTACTTTGATGTTATTGATGCCAGTGACAGTCATACCAAGATACACAATGTTAATTTTAACCAAATTTGTGGCTCTTTATTCAGTTGCGAACTTAACATATACATGTTTTAAACACATTAATTTGATATATTAGCGGTAGTACTGTAGAGAGCTTCGTAGTCGTTTAATTCGTAGAAGTTCTTAATTACAACTTCGTAATCCAAACATTCATATCCTTCACATGTGCTTATGTAGGATACCACAGGTCGGGAAATATTTTCCCAGGTCAGGGAAAAGTCAGGGAATTGATTTTCATTTAGACTCTTCAGGGAAAAGTCTGGGAATTTTGAACCGACTCTGACAGCATTAGTGATACACGAACCAGGTATAACAAACACGCTTTTTAAAACTATATCACCACGGTTTCATTGGTGTTCGAATTCAATTAAATTTACACTTTGGAGAATATTAAGGAGTCCGATGTCTTAATGACACGATGTCTTAATGACCTAGCCATTTGTTTTTGGTTCAGTGTTCAAGGGCAAAGCCAATGGAAGTTACTTTCTAAAAGCTTGGTTGGAATGGGACAGTGAATTACAAGGGAGATAAGGAAAGATTGTGACACTATCACTTTGACTTTGAGACTGGGACTTTGTAGATAATTCGGGATAGATTTCCTCGGAGAGATGTTGTCTGCCACTGTAAATCTTATACGGACATCTTCAAATAATTCACTGAAGATTAACAATTATTTGGTGAATAAATTCCTTCTCATTTATTCTCCGACCCCCCGCCCCCCCCTCCCCCGCCACAGAAAAGATTATGTGATCATTAAGGAATTCCGTCAGCATGTAATGTTTCATGACGGGCAGAAGCAAGCGTCTAATATCCTAGGAAATCGTCTTTCTTGACGAGCAGAAGATCGATTGTGACTCACTGTAAAAAGTTTCGTATCCGTAGTGGTTTATTATCCACATGGATCCAGGGGATATCTGAATGATTTTGAAATGTAACGGTCTTGCATGTTACTGGAAACACAGACGGATTGAATTTGAATAATTAATTAACGAATTTCATTCCTTGGTGTGTAATTTTTTCACAGCCACCCTGTCTGAAAATGTTCGTTACAATGAGAAATGAAAGGTGCCTCGTAAATTTTGAAATGCACAGTAAATACCTTTAACATTTATGCGCATTTCCCTTTATTCAAAGGTAACACATTCGTAAGCTGCCTTTTTTGTTAAATTATAGTCAGAAACACGGAAGAAATATTGCGCAGTAATCGGAATGATCAATTTGACCTTGGCGGCATCTTCAAGGCCAAAAGCATCTTCAAGGCAAAAAGCTGTTTTGTAACTCTCGTCACAATCAACATGTGAATACAGAGGAACGGAAATGGCTACTCCAGTTGTTATTACGAACGAGAGTTGCATTCTAATTGGTCAACCAGACAAACCGGATTAAGTTCCGTTTCGGATCCACTGGAATATATTGATTACCGTATATTGACTCTAATTGAGGCGCCTGGCACTAAATAAATTTTTAACTGGGCACGTCTTTTAAATACCCCACATCACTTTTAAGCTGTGGTTAAACAGAGTATTTATTTGGAATTTTACATGTTATGAGTGATAAAACATTTCAGGAATTCTGTTTTTAGCAATTTAGCAATTACAAAATTTTTCTTGCAAGATATTGACAAAATGTGTTACTGTAGAAAACGTTTGGTATTATTTTAAAAATGGGTGCCTCATTAAGTACACGGTTTAGTAAACGGTTGTCCATTGATTATCTTAACGTTGATTGAGCCAATGTACCGAGTAAGAAATGCGATTACGCAAATTACAAACGTGATTGTTTACTAGAGGACTATTTGTTCTTCGAAAAGGTTTATTCTCAATTGTATTCCTTGCATGATGTATTGTCTTGGATGCCAAGTGTAAAATGTACAGCTACATTTACTTTATATGGATATAAATTGGAGTGAACTTTATGGTACCAGTATTGTAATTTGTAGAGGACAATTACAATTATAAACAGTGTCATATACGGTTTCAGTTTGATGCAGTTATTCACAGTGGTTTCGTTTGTTTAAGCTCGAATGCGAGAGTTTTTAAACCTAGGGACGGGGGTATCACAGTGAAGTATATGTGTCCCTTGTGATGTTTATTACTTTTTCAATTCATCGCATATGGAACATTTCCTTATAAACATTTCAAAAGCGCATTCAGTGCAGTGTCCCAATGTTTATTTGTCCAATGTGTCACTTTGCCTCATCCCATAATGATTTTCTTTCAAGGTCTCATGTCATATGGATTTATGCCATAACTTGACCTTAACTTGGCATCGGATCCATCAACGGAAGACAGTAACTATCGTAAGAAAAGGTTAAAGATTGATATGCAGTGCAGAGTTCCTTAATGGGAAGACAACATGATTGCTTGATTAGCATGACCTCGCTTAATGAGATTTCTTCGTCCAAAGTACGAAGAGGATGAGCACCGAACAGCCAGTTGTTAATGTACATTCCCACAATAGTAAATTGCAATGGGCCACCGAAACATTTATGAAAGCAAGAAAGTTTTATCTCTTTACGTTTAGATAAATTTTAATAGCAATTTCATCTGCATTTCTTACCACACATTTGTTTACACAACCATGATTTTAAACTTGCCCTTTTACAATATGATTATGCTTTACAATGATTATGATTATAATGTGCTCACTGTTAAATCATTTTAGAGCACAGATATCTGTGGAAAGGCAAACATAATTATATGTGATTTGTTGTTTACAGTGTTGATTCTTTAAGACTCTCAAACTAATCAAACCTCATTCGTTAGAAGTTAATGTATGTAATTTGTTTGTTGCGGATTTGGTTTGCACAAATGAAGATGATCACATTATTTAGACGCATTGGGACGTGCGTACTAAAGATCAAGGGAAGCTGTATTATGTCCAGCTAAGTGGTTAATCAGTTCATTGATTTTGAACTAATGAAGACGAGAGCAACTGTACGTTTGAAGAAATTACATTCAGACATTAACTAACGTCATCAAGACGATGATGGCATTGTTAAGTACAGCTCTTGAGAACAAAGTGATGGCAGTTTCCATATCTTTTGCTTGGGGAATGTGTTATGGATAGTGGGATAGTGTTTAGGGATTACTGTGCCACTACATACGACATGTAGAAGATTGAAAAAAATCCTTGAGAGTACCAAGGTCTTTGGTTAGAATTTAAGGGTATGCGCAGTAACATGTTTTCACTGTGTTAATAACCTTGGTAAATATTCCAACAAAGTGGTGGAGATCGTCTCAAACATTGGTATTCAATTCATGCTGCTGTCTGCAGCTTTACAAGGTAATAAGCAGCTGCTGCAGTTAAAGACAGATGGCAGCATTTTATTGTTCCTTATCTATCAAACGTCCACATCAGGAAATCAGTCCTGCTTAATTAACAAACCTCTACCGAAAGTCCTAAGTACCATAGCGGTTAGGTAAAGAAAGTCAATCTCAATGGCAAATACTGATGAAATAAGAAGGTTGATATCACTTTAGCGGAATATAACTGAATTCCAAATTTGTAATATTTTCGTAATTGGACCAATATAAAATCAGTGAAACATTTGTACAAACCTTCCGAGCATGTGTATACTTTCACTGCTCCGTTTGCGTACATCTGTGTGCAAGTGGATGTTTAGCACATTTCACCTATTTAAATGGAGGTTAATCCTAAATGTCAATTTACTAAGGGCTTTAACACACCGATTGAATTGCATAATGACATTGTTAACGCCCACGTATGCAGGAATTTAATGTTTTTAGTCGTGTCTGTCTGTCTGTCTGTCTGTGTGTGTGTCTGACTGTCTGTCTTTGTAATATCTACGTCAAGTTTGAGTATCAAGGTCATTGGGTCAAGTTCAAGGTCACAGCAATAAAAATGGTCAAAATTTTTTTTTGTTGTCTACTAATATCACATTATGATGTTTGAGTCAAGTGAATGGGGCCAAGGTCAAAATATAGGTCAAGGTCATTTGAAGGTCAAATTTCTAGATTTTTGTAATTTTTTCATGTTTTAATAACTATTTGCATCTTAGTCACTATTTGCATTTTATTGAATGTTTCCGAAGCTGGCGGTTCGGCCTTTGATAGGAAGGCATTCTTGTTTAGCATCATTTGAAAATTATTTGACAAACAGACAATGGAGCGCTTGATACTGTGATGCATTTGAAAGACATTTGAAAGATTTTGTTTCCTTGTAATTTGTAACATCTTGACTCAAATTGTAACGACCGACTACCGTGGCAGAATGGGTCACGGCAATTTCCAATCCACTATATCATTAGATTTACTTCCCATCTTGATAAATTTTCATCACCTCTTACTCAAATGGGTATTCGTGTATTCCCGTCAACTTTGAATATCAGCTTGATTGGTCGCAAGGACACCTCCCATTCACTCCATGTCATTAGATCAGCGACCAGTCAATCAACACTTATAAGAGGAAATTTAAACCCATCATTTCCCGCAGTTAGAAGCTAGGATTTAGTATTCTGCAGATAGGTGCTGGAAACTTCTATTCGGCATGTTTGAACTATTTTACTTTTATTGAGAGACCACATAAAATTCATAGTAATATTCATAGTATTATACTATTTCCACGGTAAAAAGTGTGGCAGCGGAACCAAAAGTTGAAAAGTAAACAGTGGAGCTCTCATAATGGACACTCTGCATGTTACGCCAAAGAACCATTCTGGTGTTTCTGTTTAGAACGTGAATATTGCCCATGATCATTGGATGACGCTTTAATCTGTCGTGTTACCTGCAGATTGATGATTTCATTGAGAACGTCTTATTGGTCGCATTACCGGCAAAGCGATAGTCGTAATGATGTTCCAAACGATGTTCTCAGGGATTATGTAGAATATGACATCATTTAATTAAAGACGGACCTGAAACGTACACTAACAAGTTTTCATTTGTGAACGTTTTGAACTGTTCAACTTTAATGCAAAAGGAAGAACTCGCCCAAGCCTTCACTTATCATCCTGGGATGGTGGAGCCCGCAAGGTGACTTGCCTAACGCCACCACATCATCAATGGGAGACAAATAAAGTCATGACCTCTTGACAGGGTTTGACGCTTCACATACTTGACCATTCCGGTATTTGCCAATGGAAATATTCTTTATTTCTATTACGTTTAGCCAACTTTATTCAGTACATCTCTTACACATCTCTTAAACATAAGATGCATATCAATTTGCCCATCAGTAATCATTACCTTTGCAGGATATTGCCCAGCTATAGGCAAGAAAAAAACCTGTCCATGTACGTATCAGTATGATTTATGCCTTTGAGGTTGAAGCGTAAGACTAACTCGGATGTGTCCCCTAATTCAGGTTTTCCTGAAGGAAAAGAAATCCGTTCTCATTAGGCGCAGGGTCCCTATCCTGCATTACAAAACAGAAGTTTGTCCCGGACTCTAGTTTCCCCAGGCACATTAAGTCTCGAATTCTATAGGCCACTTTATTAAACATCCTGTAGCCGAAGAAATACAATTTGCAAGGAGATTTAGTGTGCAAATTTGGGTAGTAAACCGCTGTTAAAGGCGAGATTTAGATGGCAACAGATGCACGTTTGTTTCTCACATTTGGAAACGGATAGATCCCAGTGACACGCTGCGAGTTCTCAAACAGATGTGAACATGTCGAAACAAGGTTCAGGCAGACCAAGGAGTCATATTGGAAATGGACAGTGCAGTGGAATTAAATTGTTTGTTGAAAAGGTATTTGTACATCTGTGTGTACTAATACCATAAAAACTTGTGCATTTTAAGCCTGGGTTTAAATACAAGCTGTATACACTAATCGTATAACGGTACAATATTAAGAGTCAAAAGCAGAAAAAAGATTCTTTTTACTGTAACAGCTGTGATAAATTCGGTGTTAATGGAACAGCTTAAAATCTAAAACGCATTCATATGAAAAAATCGGTGCACTATTGTCTCAGCAAAGACATTGGATCTTTGGTGTAACGTATTTACTTTAATATTATCAACTATATCAATTAAAGTTATATTCAACAAGGTGAAACGTTAATACAGACTAACTGTTATTTGGAAAAAACCAATATACCGCCTAATGATGGATTTAGCAACTTATTTGAGTAAATGACACCATTTTGTTTACCAAGTTCGGGATCATTCATTGCTTACCTTTTCAAGAGACCTGTCTGAAACCACTGAATCAGTTTTGCCATATGCACAATGCCTAAATAGGAGATAATATTAAAAGCATTGTCGTGTCCTGGAATATGGGCAGGATTAAGGTCCCTATTTCAGGGGAAGATTTATATCCAACACTAGTGTTGTGTCAGCTACAAAGGGACACACCATTCTGATCAGCTGCAACCCGCATGTACTTTGCTAAGGATGATTCTGACATGTAGTAATTATGCTGTGTTGTTGCAGGAGAAAGTTGTGGGAAATTGATGGGAGAAGCTTTTCCATGGATAGTGTTTTTAGAATGTTGAAATGAGAGAAGTAGGGATGGTAACCTAAAAAATTTAAAATGATACCTTTATGTAGAATGTATGTTAATGAAACATAATGATAAAAATTTCTGTTAATAGGTAAGTATCAAACAGGAAAGATGTAAGTTAACCCTCCAGTAAAGTACTTCGGTGTGACTTCGAAAAGAAATGAGATACTTGGAAGGTTATTGTGACGAAAGGATTACAACTCTGCCTAGATACAAATTGTCATTGGAAAGATGAGTTCCAAAAAACTAAATCTTGGGGATGAACTGCTTTAATTGGTAATATTTTTTGTGAGGGAAGGACATTTGAGCATGTGTTGGATCATTTCAGCGTTATCGCATACACCGAAGCAAGCGTCATCCCCGGATTAGAGTGAATTCTAATGACTGCATTGGTTCATTGAATCAATCTTTGAAGTATACTCTAACAAGGTCATTGGCGGATCTAGGCCAAAATTTTCTTCATTTTCATGCAGTTTTTCTTGATTTTTGGGCGAAAATAGGTGAAAATCGGGTTGGCGCCCTCCGCTACGGGCTGGGTGCCCCCCCCCCCATACGGGAAATCCTGGACCCGCCAATGAAGGTGATCAAATCATGCACTACCTAACTGCAAGATGGGATTCAATCTGTTATAATAGTGAAGTTGAGCTGGCAGCTTGCTGATCTTTAAGCAAACATATCATTGAGAAGTACATGTAAAACTTTGATAACCACATTATTTGTTGACAGAAAGAGTTGCACATATATATGTATGGTCTATCTATCTATCTATTTGTCACATTTATATAGCGCTTTTCCACAGATTTAACATCGTATCAAAAGTGCTGTACAATTGTCAATGAATACATAATGAATGCATTATTTACAAACACGTAAAAGTAGAATTTTAGCAATCGTAATGTATACTGAACAAATGAGTCTTAAGTTGGGTTTTGAAAGATGGTAGAGTTTTTACATTTCTTATGTTGAGGCAGTTCATTCCATAGCCTTGGTCCTGCAAAATCTAATGGAGCTGTCTCAAACTTGATATAAAGTGCACCACGGTATTGGAAGTTTTCCTTGAGTGTCAGATCTTAGGGATTTCCTGTTGAGATGTAGGTCAAGGAGAACAGTAATAAATGATGGTGCTAGACCATTTACACATTGATACATAATGACCAGAACCTTGTATTGGATATGCTCTGGAACTTTTAGCCAATGAAGGTCTTGCATGGCATTGCTGACATGATCAAATTTCCTTAGGTTGTTGATTATCCTACATCCCATGTTTTGTATCATCTGTAATTTATTAAGTTGTTGACTTGATGCTCCTAGCAACAATGCATTGCAGTAGTCAAGTTTACTGATCACCAAACCTTGAACTATAACTTTTGTGGCTTCTGGTGTTTATATAAGTTGCGAATCCTTGCAATGTTTTTCAAAGTGGAGTATGCTGTACCACATACCTTTGCCACATGAGTTTATTTTAGTTGGGATTCCATAAAGTATCCAAGATTTCTAGCTGATGGTGTTGGTTTAATTATTTCATTTCCTATTTTGATGTTGACAGACTCTTCATATTGAAGCTTCTCCAGTTGTTGCCTAGTGCCAAACAGAACTACTTCTGTTTTGTCATCATTCAGTTTTAACTTATTTGTTCTCATCCATATCTGAATGTCACTTATGCAGGATTCTAATGATTTTCTGCATGACTCTAGTGAGCTGGAATTATTGGGCTTAAGGGACAAGTAATTTTGCTGATCATCTGCATAAGATTGAAAGTTAATGTGTGAATTCCGTTATTGACAGAAAGGGCCGCACATATATATGTATGGTAACTATGTATGAACAATAACTTGAGTCTTAGGTGGCTTTTAGCCTTTAGAACATGTTGTCTCTGATAGCTGCTAAAACAGCGCTTTTCAATTTGTAAAATTTCATCCATGATTGCATTTACTTTTTCCGAGGAAGATAAAGTGGATGGAACGCAGTTCATTTATTACCTTGTAACTACATTCTGCATTACTTCTAGAAAAGGATGTGTGAACTTTTTACATGGAAATTTAAGAACCTTTGGGAGTTCTTAGATTTGATAGACACTAATGGACTCCACAAGAAAGTATTACAAAGTTACTGTGAAATCCAGAGAGGTAAATTTTGTCACCTTGGAATTGGTTTTAGAGACTGCAGCTGATTTTTATCAAACACTACTGTAACTCCCTCAGTTTCCATATTGGTCCAACAAAACTTAAAATCTTGCACTTTTTCTTACGCTGACGTTCAAGAGTGCAGATTGTTAAAAATTGCAGACAACAATTATTTATATTATGAATAAAGGAAATCTATCGGATTGGAGATCAAGAAATTTAAGGAATTACAACACAACAGTTTCAGTAGGCTATGAGTTTATGTACTTACTGCAACTTTGGATGCACAGAGCGGATAATAGGTATTACAGTTCTACTGAGTATTACAGTGGGGACAGTAGCTGTTGTTCATGTAGCTGTTCCTGCACAACTTGTGATTGCGATTCTGATGACGATCTACTAAATATGCAGGTTGGTAACTTGGTATTTCAGGTCTTAAATGGGATCAGTATTGAAACATGTTGTACTGCAAACATCAGTTATCAATGCAAAACAGCACAGAACTGAAGTTATTCCGTTGCTTTTAGACTACGTCGAGAGAAAGAATTGTGCTAAGGAATGTGCAGACTACAGTAAAATCTGCATTGGGCGTACTATTTATTGGGCGAACTACTGTCATCGACGTACTAATTTTCAATCACCAAATTGATTTTTACTCAGTATTTTGTACTTCATTTGGTGCCCCGTTCTACTGTAATTCACGTACCTTTTTTCTGAAAAAATTGGGAGTTCATCCAATGCAGGTTTTTACTGTATATTATTAATTCCCAGCAAAATTTACTCGGCCAATAAAGCAACTTTACAATGCAAGGACAACAATGTGTAAGAAATAATTACGCCACAGCATATGTGGGCGATACTGAAAGCCAGCAGGTGCTCCGGACAGAGAAAGCTCTTTCTTATTGTTAAGGAATGTAGCTTTTATTGAAATCGTCTAGAAAATCTAGCGATTTGCTCAGAAAGAAGGTATGCTCTTTGTCGAAGCACGCGGAGAGCAATTACAAAGAGAATAGATTAAGATCACCTGCTCACTGTGTGGTCGTGCAGTTATTTAGAAATTGTCGTCTAGCTGACCAAAGTACTGTTCCAGTAATTGTGTTACAGAAATTAGATGCAGAGTCAGAGTCTCATTAGTTAATGCCCTGAGATGTTTTTACGAATATGCTGAACATATAAGTTTATTTTTCCCCGGGATTAGTTTTGCAATCCGTGATCAACAGATATGTAAGGATCACAACTCTCATCCAGTAAATTGGTTACGACGTACGTTGGCACAGGAAGGAGTTAGTTTTCTGATATTGCCACTAATAAGCATTTGGATTCTCCTCAGACCTAATCTAAAGAAAGGTCGTTTGAGTGACAAGAACACGGACTGGCTGGATAAGATTATTCATGTCAAGGCCTGTGTGCTCTGCGTACAGTTTGAAGCTAAAGTTAAATACCATAGTAAATACAGTAAAACTCCTCATTTACGGCCACCCTTCTTTACGGTCACACCTGGTTTACGATCATGTTGTTTCCAAACAAGCCTAGCCAGCCATGCCGTATACACGCTTATACAGTGTACACCTCTATTGGTGGAAAAGGCAGGTGTCGCACCAGACGTGACCTTTGGGATTTCCACACGCAAGCAAGTAAGAGTCATGGGGAAGGTCACATGAAGTCCAAAACAGGGGTAATCAGTGGCCCCACAAATGGACCCTGGTCCAACAAAAAATTTATTTTAAAAAAAAGTTGCTTTCAAATGTTCTCTTCAAAACTGTAGCAAAGTGCAGTCCTGATTTACGACCACTCCCACGCCAAATTTAACTTGTAAAAACGGGGCCGTAAATGAGGAGTTTTACTGTATTCATAAACGTAACAAACTATATTTAAATGATATCACTCTGTTTTTTGTTGGAAAAATTCGGGAGAGCAGCATTCTTGTCAAAAACATTTGTTACAAAAAGTGTTCAATCCTTACAACTTTACAGCCAAGTCAATTTCAGAATTAGGATGATCGTGAACTGATTCTGTTCTTATTTTCACATTTTATTTTCTCTCGTTGTAGGTAAGTGTGTTCCTAACGATGATAGTGATGCTAACAATGGTAGTAGATGAGATTTCAAGACGAACATCATGGTAGGTACAGAAATATGTTGCTAAATAACTTTGCGCTCGTATTAAACTGAAACTGACGTCAGAGTGTCATGGAAAACGAGGATGATATGATGGAAACACTATGCAGTCTGGGCATTACATAAATGTTTTAAAGATTCGAAGTAAAGTAAAATGTTAATATTAATAAAACGGTTAGTTTATTAAAGAAGTTTGAAGTGAAAGAAGTATGCAGTACAAGTTCCTTGTTAATCTTTGCAAGTTTACTTACGTGAAGGATTTACATGAAAACGCATACACATACACATCGTTCATATTCACAACAAGAAGAAAAGAAAGTTAAATAACAACAACATGACAGAATTGTCATCACAAACAAGATTTAACAAAATTGTCTGTTGTTTGTTGTATATGGTTCCAAAACAAATAGAGCTGCATGTTTACAGCTCCCGCATCAAAAGTGACAAAAACGGCAGATGTCAGCTCTTTTTCTTCCTCGTTTGGAATTACTGTAAAAGGTAATGTCGACTAGCATCAATCGGTATGTGAGGCGGAGTGAATGCACAGAGTAAGCGAAAGCTTCATATTCGTTCTATAATG
>JBCAUI010249080.1:0-16215 GCA_038406195.1 Haplosyllis anthogorgicola
CTGAACAGTCAAACTGATAATCCTACAGAGGTATGGGGATGGACCCCTCCCCCTTCTTCAAATTTTTTTTACCTAACAGGAAAACTGTGATTTTTCAATTCCATGCGTGATAGACAATTTACCCGGCCTACCCGGGTAATTCCTCTCGTTTATTTCATTGAACCTGGACATGTTACATCTATCTGATAAATCTTTTACCTGCTTTGTTAGTTTTAATTTACTATTTTTGTTTCAATGCCGTTTTAGTGCAATGTTACCTAATCAATAAAATAAAATATCCTTTACGACAAAAACAATGTAAATGACAAAATAAACAAATAAATAAAATAATAAATAAATAAATAAATAAATATTATGGGGTTTTATAACGCAGGCATTTGGTTTTAGATTAAAGTCTCGTACATAACTTGATATTAGTGAATAGAGTTATTTCTTTTATTTTTCTCTATCATTGAACTTGGACATGTTATACCAACCTGATATATCTTTTACCTGTTTTGTGAGGTTTAATTAATTATTATTATTTTTTGTTTCAATTGCCATTTTAGTGCAATCACTAAAATCAATTAATAAAATAAAATATTATCCTTTATGACAAAAAAAAGAAAAAGAAAAACAATAACACAAATTATGTGATTTTTTGTGTTTTTACAACGCAGGAAGTTGGTTTTAAATTAAAGTCTCTTCCATATAATTTGATATATGTATATGACATATATATTAATCATTATCTGCTAAATAATTTATTTTTTAGTGTTTTAAGCGACTAGCAAGTGGTTTGTCGCGTTGTTGTATGCGGCCCTGTGACCCAGATTCTAGTTTTTCACTATGCAGTGTTATATACCATACAGTAGTCAAATTAATTCAAAGTTTATTTACGCTTTATCACGCTATTTAGGTGACATACACAACACATGCTTTGCACAATAATGCCTAAATTAATTACAGATTATTTGACATTACAAAAAGCACAATTGCCATAGTAGTATCCATCAAATAGGCATGTTTTAAATTTGGATTTCAGTTAGTTAACATATCGGGCATCCCGCTGAAGAACATGTTTAAATGAAAGAAAAGAAGATCTAAATAAAATTTTATCCTAAACCACAAATAAAACTATGTCAAAATGTTATATTAAAACATAAATTATTACTTTAAATAAAGCATGCTTGGATTCTGTCTAATATAAAACGAAAAAATCTTCGGAGAGCCAATCAGAAATGGGGAAAGTAAAATTTATCTTATATAAGGATGTCGAATCAACACCCTGTAAACTTTGATCCAGTTTACTGAGCGCTGACTGGTCCAGCCGTCAAAACGTGGCTGGCTTGTGTAGATCCAAGATGGCGGACGCCGGTTCAAGAGGAGAAATTCGCACTGCTCTATCAAATCCAGGCGGATGGAAGAGTTTAATTGTATTTTTTGTTCTGGCTTTGGCTTGGTTAGCTGGCTTTAGTGCCCGACTCTTTGCAGTAATCCGATTTGAGAGCATTATCCATGAATTTGACCCGTGGTAAGTAGCTGAATGTGTGGCTGATAATTTTTGACAGTGTCCAGTCTGCTTCTGTAGCCAATGAGAAATTCACACGCCCCGGAATATTTTTGTGGAATGCACGTTTTGCAAAGTATAGAATGATTGCCTAACGCAAAATCGACCAAAATTTCATAAATATTTATGTTGCATTGAAAAACTGAAATCGAGGACAATGCATTGCATAACGTTAAAAGTTAGTGGTGTTCTTGCCGATGGTAACAGAGACAAACAATCGGTTTTAAATGCACAGATGTCATTAAGCGCCGACCACCGAGCAAATGGTCCACAAGTTTCGGGACTTTGGTCGGCAACTTTTTCAGAAACAAGTAACTGATTTTGAATTTTTGGCAGAGACTTTACGGTCAAAACAAGACATGTTTTATGAGCTTTTGAAATGGGTTGGAAGTGGATAATCTAATAGGTGGCTTCATAGAGCATCTAAAACTACCAATGTTCGCCCCATGCTTTTGGTCGGCAACTATTCGCTTTTGGTCGGCAACTCAAAAAGATAATGACATCTATGATCACTACATTTGAAACTATAAACGGGATAAATAAAAGAGGAAAAGTTTAAGTTCACAATGTTCATACTATAGCAACTTTAAGGTTTGAAAAAGTACTATCGCAATCCAGCAGTATGATGACAACAAAAACCGATTCCTTTCAAGACACCTTTGAATCAATTCTCGCCCCCTCATTGTTTAAACCACATGTTCCACAAGTCTTTCTCTGCAGCTTAGCTTCTGTCCACAAGTTTCAGTTCAATGTTTTAAACATCCAACCGTTGTTTAATCAGAGACTTCAAATGAGGCACATTGAGGTTTGATGGAATTTTTCTTCATGGTTTTGGATCTTTTGACAACTGCCGCAATCCTGGCTTGGCATATGCGATTGTTTTGTCTTTAGGAGTAAGGACAGTTAAGTTGAGTAAATAGCAATTTTGCTACATATTCATCCGATCTTTCAACAAAAGACTGTTTGTTTGAAAACTTGTATCACATTGTGATGTATATCCAATTTCTTTTATGTACTAGTATATCAAGCGAAAGAACATATTCTGTAATTCTGAAGGTGATCGACTCCTCTTTTTCATCAATCTACTAACTATGGCAACAAATTAAACTAATATATCACTTTGAACTGGTTCGTACTGAATCGTATTCCGTTCTCCTATCGTCGCGATAACGATCACTATCTCGCCGATAGCGGTCAGTGTCCCTGTCACGGAAACCACGCTCCGAGAAATCCCTGTCACGAAAATCTCGCCGGTCACGGTTTTCCTTGGCACGTCTGGCATCACCTCTGAAGCCTCCAAATCGTTGGTCTTTGTAGCCATTGTCGTCTTTTCGGAATGGCTCCGAGTTGCGCAAGGGGGGTCCTGAGCCCCTCGAGGTCTGGGGCTGCTCCCGTAGGGCTGTAGGTTTGTTTGAGGAGCTGGTTGTACTCGTACTATTCGTACTGCTTCCCGACGAGGGCGGCAATCCATTCATCACAGGTGCTGAAGATCCTAGCAAATGAAAACAATAATATGAATTCCACTAAAGTACCTCTGTAGGAAATACAATAAAGACCGTCTCCAAAGATACCTGATGATACAAGCAGTAGTACGGAAACGAAAAGCATAAATGGTGACAAAACTTAATTTTTATTAAAAATACCTTCTGCCAAACGAAAATCTGTGTCAAGTGAAATATTTTGTTCGAGAATTTGACATTTCTCTTCACACAACGTCTATCATTAAAAGTTTTGTGATGTGTATTACCTTAAATTCTTATTTTCTTTATAACCCCCCGTGATCACCCCAACCTATGAGTGTGTATTGATCAGTATTTAAATCTTCATTCTTACTTCTATTTATTTTTATTTTTTGTCACACAGGTGATATTGCTGGAATTTTTTTTAGTTATTCTAACCATTAGCAGGTGGGTTGTTTCCGTTGTTGTCTTTACTGACTTCACCACTAGCTGCTGCCGCTGCTGCTTTTGCCGCTTCATTCATGGCAGCTTTTCGCTGCAGCATCTGTGCATATGTTAACTTGGGTGCTCCAGCTGCTGACGGAGCTGGCTCCTTCTCCTGTAAAATATTTGTTGGTTAGTGTGGTTCCGTTTGGTTTACACGTAATTTACTGCAGTACATAAAACTGAATTCCGCACAGTATGTAGCTCAGAATAGATTTACGTGGTAGCTCTGCCTGAAAATAGGCATATTTTGTTTGACAAATTAAAATTCCATTAATTAGGACATCAGTTGCCAAGTTAGATCACTAATCTTAGCTGTCTGGTCAGAGGCTGTGACGTGAAAACCACGACACAATGGAAATCCAAAATTCTAGGTTCTATGGTTCCATGTGAAATGATCCATTTCACGAAACAGATACCATGAGCGCTTCAATTCTTCGCACCCTTTCGGATCCTTAACTTACCTGCTTAGCTGCACTTGGAGCTGCGGCTGTTGCAGAAGAAGTGGTCTCTTTTTCCTTCTCAGATTGCTTTTTGTTTGACGCTGACGACGCCTCGTTTTTGCTGGGTTGACTGGAAGAAGTAACAGTTAGCACATATTGACCCTATTTGGCTTAATCAATGTGAAAAGATAACTTTCGTAAGCTAATGCACATCCTTTGGTATATACTTGGCAAACATTATTGACTAACGAGCCCTTAAACCTTAAAACTTTGCACCTGATATATCTACTCAGTGCTCTCTTGTGAGATTTCTTCCAAAATATTTGTACATGGCAACTGTTTCTTACCTTGGAGGTGTGGGAGGTGGCGTAGGCAGTGATGTAACAGTGTTCGTGTTGCTGGCACTGTTCCCTTTACTCGATGAAGAAGCCACGACAGCTGCCGCTGTTGGTTGCGACGTGCTGCTGCTGCTGCTTGGCGTCGTACTGGTTGCCATGACAGCTGCACTGGTTGCCTTAGAAACAGTCGTCGTGGCTGTTGACTGGGACGACTGTAGTGATTTCGGCTGAGACTGTAAACAACAAATTTCCCCATTACAGTGAGGTTTGCTTGAAACGAAAGTTTGTGTGTTACGAAAGAACTTTACTGCGGCCTGTTGTATTAAATTATATTGAAATTGGTCTGTTTCAAAAGAAAGATTCTGTAAAGTGAAAGGATTTTGCCATTTTGATGTTTCTCTTCACGCAGACAAAATACTTCCCGTTTATCTTTGTGCTGCAGATGTTTTTGTAAGTGTATGTTTAAGAGCTTAGTGAAGCAAATTTTACATTAGTTACCTGAGATTGAGACGAGGATGAAGTATTTGCCGGTGTTGCAGTAGGGGTAGGCGTTGCCTCTTTACTCGGTGTTGTCGTTGACGACTGTGTTGGTTTACTGGTAGATGGTTTAGCAGTTCCTTTGACAACATCCGACATCTTGTTTTCAAAAATATCACCAGTAGTTGTACTGTTCTGTTGTTCACACAAAGAGAAAAATACATAAATGTTGTTACCAACAAATTTACAAGTCTCAGGGTTCCTACATTCTCTCCGCCATGAAATTCCCTGACTTTTCCAGTATTTTCAAGCCATTTTCCAGACACACAAATAACAAATACTTTATCTAAATCTTGACTATATGTCACCTTCTATGCACCACTGCCGCATTATGTTACTGAAAATGCAAATGTACATAAGCTGGTGGTGAAAATAACAAGTGCTGTATTTGTTATGACAAGTGCAGCGAGGCCCAAAATTTTTCAGGAAAAAAAGTTGATGAACTAGTAAAAGTTGCTGAATCACAGAAATAACAATTAAATAAAATCACAAAATTCCCTGATTTTTCCCTGATAGTTCATAATATTTCGAAATTCCCCCTGACTGGAAAAACGTCTCCTAATTTTCCCTGATTTCCAGAAGCTGTAGGAACCCTTAAGTCTTTTGCTGCATTTCAAGTTTATAACACGTTTTTACTGGTAAATACGTGTAACAATGCGTTCCAAAATGTTTTGCCAGACTTCAGATACAAAAATGAAGATTTGGTTCAATATTGACATGTAAAAAGATAATTCTGCTCCTGCAGTGATACTTACTGTGAAACCGGGTAATGGAGGGAAGGAAGTGGACTCCAGGTTGAACTTCGGTGACTCTAGGGAGGTCTTCGTGTCTTTGGCCGGGGCTTGAGTTGAACCACGCTGCAAGGGCGATGGAAAGTTATCGTAATTGTACAAGATTAGTTATCTAGCAATGAAGTCCACAAATGTCATTGCGTACTCAATTCAATCCACTAAGTAAAAAATGATTCTTGAAAATCCTTAATAAGGCTTTTTTATTTGTTCGCATTACATTCCAAGCCGCACTTTGAAATTTCAACAAAAAACAAACAAACAAAAACAGAAGGAAAAATCCTCATTTTGAGGTTGAAACATGTTGCTCGTGGCAAGATTTTTCCATCGTCACGAGTTTTTTCATGAGATGTTCGGGAAATTTTTTTTTGAAAATTTTCAATATTTATTGATATTTATCAACAGTTTGGCTTTTTTGGGACCAAGTTCAATTTTTTTTTTTCCCCGATAGCCACACTTTGAACATCCCGTCGGTGCAACGTAATCCAAATGATTGAAAAAAAGGCCCAAGAAGAAGCTAGTCACAAAATGTCAAGATTTTCCCATTAGACAAAATTATGTTATTTCTGTCACTTACCGAGGACGTTTTAGCACCATCATCATCTCTTCTCCTTCTGCTTCTGTAATTACTTCTTCTGTAAAAAGATGGATGAAATATATGTGAAATATGAATGCGTGGTAACTTGAATGATAATTCAAATGATAATTTTTAAATTTACAACTGGTAAATATTTTACGGTTATGCTCACAATTACAGATACAACACAGAGACAATATGAATCACATCACTTCCTGTGCCATAATTTTTACTTCTATCTAATACATATCACATGTGTTCAAAATGCAATTCTCCAATCTGTATACTCTCGTCCAGAAATAAGTTGTTTATATTTCACTTCGATTTGTCTACGATTTTTAGGCAATTTTTTGTGTTACATCAACAATGTCACGTGTGTATGTGTACATTTTACATAAAAAGACAACAGAACATGCACATACATGTACCTAGGCGCCTGCTGGGAGGTTTGATCTTTGAGCAACGAATCTCCTCCCGTTATCACAGGCTGACGCGATGACACTGACTGGCTTGCCGAAGACGTGACTGAAGTCGTTCCTGAATGCGAGTTCTCAGTAGCAGCTGCTGCTGACGACGACGATGACATTGCCACAGTGGCAGGTGAGGCATGTGAATGGACTGTCGTGGCCGTAGAGTAAGGCGTACTGTGAGATGACGTGGCCCCACCGCCTGTCGAGGGTGCAGAACTATGGGCCTGATCGACACTACTGCTACCCCTTTCACGTCGTGAAACAGTCGTGGGGTGACCTATGTCACTGCCTCTAGAACTTGATCTGTAAATAATTCGAGTATCATTATTAATAATTATTTCACCAGTGTGACCATCTTTCTTTATTAGTTTTAACAGGAACAATCAATAGTGGCTTCCAATTACACACCGATATGAGTCACGAAGCGAGCATATGCAATGTCTTACACATGCCATGCCTCGAAAGATACTCAATGTTTTTGTGCAATGTGAAGACCCCTTTCACTAAGTCCATATCTTTTATATTCATTCAACCATTGATACATGTAAGTCATGTTTCGCACTTACCTAGAAATGCTTGAGACAGGTTGATGGCGATCATGCGATGACGTGTTGCGCGCATCGTGATGTGATCGGGCGGACGGAGCTCCTTCTTGACTTGTTTGTCGCTCTGGTCCACTATTCCGACGAGCTGTATGTGGTTTAGCTTGGTTTCTGAAATTGTTACGTAATGAACTTACGTTTCGAAGAAAAAAGTCAAAATATAGTCATTGTTCTGTACTTTGAAAATTTATGTTAACTTGATTTTACCGCGTTTATTTACATCAATCAGATGTTGGTATGGTACGAATATGCACATAACAAATCATATGCCAAAGCCAAAAAACAGTTTGCCCTTTCTTAGAGCTCAAGTTCAATTTCCCCCACCCCAACACTTCGTCACACTTAAAAATCTTGACAGTGCAATGTAATCCAAATGATTAAAAATTAAAGGTCTTTACTGTGAAACCGATTACTTTCAACTTACCTATTCCGCATATTTTGGAAGCCATGGCGACTCTGTGTGTTATTCACTTTGAAAGTTGCAGCATGGGTGTAGCCATTTGCAGCAAACGCCTAAAATGTAAACATTTCACAATGTTATTATAACTTCGAGACAAGTGTGTGGGTTTCCATAACGCATAAAAAGTCAACCTTCCATTAAGGTTTCAATCAATCACAAATATTAATAACTGCATTATTCATCCGATTACATGTGCATACAGACAAAAATCTTTTGCTTTTCATATATTCCATTTAATACTTCTTAAGAATTTTACTTTCGTTTCCAAAAGAATTCGATTACTGTTATCATCAATATTTTGTAAGGTCCTATTGATTAGCAGTGTGAGGACAGACAACACACATCATCATCATTATCACAACATTCAGGGTCTCAACGCACAAAACCATCCAAGTTATGTATAAAAGAATTAATCCCACCTCCTCAGTTTTGTACACAAATCACAAATTTTCACATTATCATCTTTTTCAACATTTTTGATAATATTATTCGCTGATATTTGTTTTCATTTTAAAAGATTCATAAAATACCATGTGTACATTATATTAAAACAATTCCCCAAAAAATGCATGCTTCACAATTTGTCCACATGTTGCAATTTTTCTCTCCTAATTTTTGAATACTTTCACTCATTCAGTCACACTTTGTTCCATCATGCAATTTATGCCACAATCGCCGATCTTACAATGCTAACAAACAAGTGCTTTACATAATGGTACGTGCTTTTGAATCTGAAAATTTCTTCCCATTTCCACGTTCAGAGCAATTTAATGCTGCCGGTGAAATTTTAATGAGTTTTGTCCCCAAAGTTTAAATAGTCAACCATATTATTGCAAAGCCCGGAGTGCTACGGTTAAACACTGGCGGGGGAAGAGGTAGGTGTGTTAATATTAATCAACAGGCACAAGCAGTCGATTACTTTTACGGCACTAAAGCACTCAACAAGACAAAACCACATTTAATCAATAATAATATGGTCGCATTAGCAAATACGGGATGCAGCAGTGACATTTCTTAGTAACAACCGTAAGTGAAAGTGAAAAGATAAAAAAGAATTACAAAAATTAATACACCACCGTTTCCATGCATACCTCTCTTTTGTTGTCATGGAGACATTATTTTTGTTTACAAATGGTGTTGGTTGATGGTGTTTTGGTTTCAAGACCCTGGCAAGCTGTCGTGGGGGATGCTGGTTGTTTTGTTTGGCCAACATGCCAAACCAACAAGTCCTCACACATGTACGATGCTGTATTCATTTAATACAGCAAAGTCAAAATTTATTTATTTTAAATCGGCAAAGCACGTGGATAAAGAAGAATTTCTCTTTAATTAAATCGCAGGGGAAAATATGTTGTTAATACTATTTGTTCCAGCTGCAATTTGCTTATAGTTAAATAATGTCTTTGGAATTTAAGGACAGTTATGTATATAACTGTTAAATTCATATACAAAAGTACATTTGATGAAGTACCAATTTTATGCATCTGTGATCAAAATTAATGCTTCATGGCTCAGCGCACACCTTTTGCAAAACTGGAATGATTACAGCACCGTATGTGTGATTTAGTAGTAATTTCAATTGAATACTTCAATGCAAGGAGAGCAGAAAAGACAGTTTGGATGAGAGAGACATACGTGGATTAGCTGGTCAGCAGCATCAAGACATCTACTCACTGTTCCTGGGTCAAAGTACGGCATGGGATTGCCGGGCCACGAATGCATGACGGCCGCAGCTGCATTGTTTGGTGGGAAGAAAGGGTAACTGGCGACTGTTGCCGTCGGTTGTTGCTGGGCACCAGTTTGTTGTTGCGGTTGTGGTTGACCAACAATAAACTGCGTCGTCTGTGGGACATTTGGCACAGCTTGCGTGAAGGTGTACTGTCGCTAAAACAGAAAATAAATGATTATATTTCAGCATTTTTCCCCATTTCCCTGCCGTTACAAAATATTAAACCGTCCTTTTAAATGACAATTCCATCATGCGTATCTACATTTTACCTACCTGGGCTGCAGCGAACTGATTATCGGTTGGTGAGAACGTTGGAGTGGGCGTGGTTGCAGCCTGAGAAACAACTGCAGGTGAGGCCTGGCCAGGTCCAGCCGGCGCCATGCCAGCCTTATAGCCATTCTTCGGGATGAAAGTGCTACGTAACAATGGTTTTGCTTTGATTCTTGCCTGAAAAAAAAAATAAAACATAAATAATCTCACTTGCATACTTCATGGCCTCTATGCTACAAATCTTTCCCACTTTATCAATTTCTTTTTTTTTTCTTTTTTGAATTCAGTGAGTCAGCATTAGAATTAACGCAGTCTGAGCCCTGATACATGTACTTTACTAGTCAAACCTCTTTTATCCGACTCCATTTGTTCCACAAATACATGATCCAGATAAAGAGATAGTCGAATTAATGAAAATACAGAAAAAAAGGTTTCACTTTATTGAGGGGAAATTGTTCCTAAGTAACACTTAACACAGTGAGGTATCCGGAGTATCGAGAGCCGGTTAAAAGAGGTTTCACCGATGTTGAACTTGACGATTACTTTCCAAAATTTTACATCAAAAGTGCTGTTGGTATGCAACTCACCATGATGGGTTTCCCTAGGAAAGTCTGAACCTCTTCACGAAGGTATTGGTAAGCTTTCTGGGCATCCTCATCAGAATCAAATGTGATGTACCAACTGTTGTTGTGGGCAAATTCACAACTCACGAACCTGGGGCAGTTCTCCCCCGAAAAAAGTTTCTCAACATCCTGCAAACAGTAGAAAGACATGATGTAACATGTAATGGCACTAAAAAGACCTGGATTATAAATAATATCATGCCGTCTGCAATAACGGATCCTCGTGGATCTGCACAAACCCATTCACAGAGTCTTAAGGTGTCAAAATCTCAAATTCACAATTACAGTAGATCTGCCTTTGGGCGACCACCCAATTTTGGGAAGAAATGCGGTCATCAATGGAGTCGTGGTTTTGCAAAGGAGGGTTCTTTTCTGTGTAATTTAATGTGTTGCACCTAAAGTCTAATTATCTAGCAAAAGGAGGTCCGCCCAAAGGAAGTTCCACAATGGATAAATCAAGCGATCTCACATAAAACATAAGCGTCTTTATTACATGTACATATGGATTGTGTATTGGTCTGGTCAGGTTTGTTTTGGGTTTTTTGGGGTTTTTTTTTTACCTCGATGGGTGTTGTGTCGGGAACCTCTCGAAGGATTACAACACATCGCTTGTGTAATGGACGAACTTTCTCTCCTGTTTCATCCACCTGAACATTTGGTGATTCTGAAAATTAGACAATATATCGAATAAGCGAACCATTACTTTTGTGAACGTTCTAATATTTAACAACAACATGTAAACGCCAAGGAAAATTGTAAAATTTATTGTTGGAAGTTCTGTCGCCCTAATATGAACTTGTTGTCAATTTTGTACTGTATCAGCCATTTTTACAACGATAGAGTAGGAATTTCATTTAGGGAGTTGTTTGTCCAATGCATATTTTATTCTGTCATCACAATAATTGCCACTACTCTACATGTATGTGCTTTCGTACCTCGCAATACTTCAATAACCAGGTCCATGTTTGTGGTCATTCGCTTCACTTGGTTGAAGCCCGCCACTGTTGAGATCGGTACATATTGGTCGGCATCCATCTGTGATACCAGGTACGAGTCATTTGCTAAATTCTCTCTGAAATAACGAGAAAAATAATAATATTAATATTAATATTGCTGACACAATGTATCCTGTTTTTTCCATTATTTATTCACATTTCCGAACAAGCTTCCGTCTTTGAGCAAGAATGTGGTCTGAACAAAACTTTCCAGACATTTTTCCTTCGTGACTAATTGTGGAAACCAACGGAGACTGGAAAATAGACAATTCTACGAATAACCAATCCAGACGACTTAATCCGTAAAAAAACGCCGGACGTCTTTACGTTACGTCATCATCTTGAATTTCACATGATCCCAACCCCGCCCCCTTTTTTTCATTTTAATTTAAATAATAACGTCCAGTTTCATTTCCTCAAACTCTTTCGAAAATTGTTTATGGAAACGAAAATTTAATATCCTCTTAAATTGGAAGCAAATGTTGCACTATTAACATTTAAATCCCATTAGACGGTGAAAATACGATTCTGTTTTTTCTTCCTTTTTTTTATCTGATTCACTATTTGTTAGTAACATCTGGGCTTTTTTCTTAAGACTTCCTGTAATAAGCGACCTTAAAAGATCCGTCAAACGATAGCCATGTTTCAATCACATTCTTTCACTTTATGTGCACATTTCTGCTGCAATGCAGTAAAATTGACATTTTCAACCGTTTGTGGTAAAATAGAAAAGCGTGTTATTTACCAATGAAATATTTAACTGTACGTTTGTCAAGTTATCAATAACTGCCATCCCAAGGGGATTTTTTGGGAGCATGATTTGTGTCCCAAGCAACAGTGTTTATGTATACACGATGGTTGAAATGTGACATGGTGAAATATTTCCGCGTTGGAATTCCAACATGTAATACCTTATCTTTTCTACCGGATCAAAGGAACTTACAAAATTACTTGGATTTTCATTGTACTTGCACTCTATTCGTAAAATTTACTTTGCCTTTGTAAATTGTTCCCTTTTTCTGTCTGTGTTTGGGGAAAGCTACAATTCTGTTAATATTTTCCCTCTCTTTACGACAGATGGCTCTGTTCCTCCTTTCATATATATTTATCATATGCTGATCATAAGGGGCCCCAGTACAGGTAGTCTGTTCAGGACAAATCGAAATGAAACATTGTACCTGACCCTAACTTAGCATCTGACACATCCCATGACTGTGCGAAATGATAACCACACGCGACATTTTAATACAATTACTCGTTTCCCTAACATTTACTTCTTTTTTTTTTTTAATCAGAAACAAATCTGAAGTCAGTTATTAAGTTTCATGAATTTGGAACGTAACTTTTTGTCATCGACAGGATTGCATCATTTATACTGTCACATTCACCAAAAAAATTCAAACACGACAAACTATTTGCCATAATCACCTATCATAATACATGTACCACAGTAAGACTCCTTTTGAAACGGCCATTCATTTAAAAGGGCACTTCAGCTTTACAGGCAATTTATTTTGAGGTAAATTTTGACTATTTTCTACTCTTTCAACATCCACTTGAGAGGGCACTCCAGTTTTGCTGGCAGCTTGAATTGCGTTTAAGGTGCCTATTCAAAAGGAGTTCTACTGTATTTCCCCGGAAAAAGAGACTGTTCTTGTGTCCATTGCTTTTGCCAGGTGAGGCTGATCTATTTACAGGTATCCGTTCACTGACCTTTCGTACATTAACTACATGTTACCACAGTTTTCAGAGTGATCTACTTCACTTTCTTCTATTAGATTACAGATTACAAACGAGTTCGCATGAATGAGTGATAGACACATGTACTTAAAGATTTAAAATATCACGGCGATTTGAAAAATATCAAATGCTGCAAATAACTTTCTTACATGAAAATAAAGTAATTAAAATGTTAATGTATACTTGTCATGATAAAATGTCATATTAACGCCAACGGCATGTCAGAACTTTTGTCGTTGTACATCAACCGTCGCATTGGAAAATCATAACCAGACAAATATATTCCAATCGGGTTTTTTTTTTAAATCAAGGATCTAAGGCTACTTTCAACAATTTAAAGTATTTTCTGTTGGACATTTTACTGTTAGTATAACTTTATAGTTATGCTGAATTTACCTTTCTTTGGACTCGCTTTTATTAATAGAACAATTAAAATTTACCTGCTCAGCAATAAATAATTTTCATTGAACAAGTTTGTGTATTGGACGTAATAAAAAGATGCAAAGACTATGATGCACAGTCGGTAACATTACCTGACATTTATGGGTGATATTACAAAAGCATATTAACAATAATATTGTACCTTGAAAAGTAGTATTCAAGTTGATTCTTTAGCATGTCTCTCAACTGGTCCTCAGGGATGTTACCCAATATTCCGGTACTCTCGTCACCTAAATAACGAAATATCGACAATCAATCTTACGCGTTTACGGTCAGTCACTTGACAAATTTAAATGCATCTTTTTAATACTGTAGCAATGCTGAGCATATTGCACCCGATTTGTAATTTTACTTGCAAGCAACTTAAACTTAACTGTATAAGGGAAAGTTTGTACTTTTGTTTTCTGCAACTGCGTACTATTTCCCCCCCCCCCCCCCTTTAAAAATTCTGCAAGAGGATTCCCGTGATACATTTTGTATTTCTAAAAAATAGGTCCAGATGGACCTGAGCTCATTTGGCAATTTCATAAACTAAGACAACATAAGGGTTACAAAATATCACATGGATACAAATAAAGTGTCTAAGTTCAAATCCCAAATAAGTGACCCATGAAAAATCACAAATATGGCTGCCAAACTGCAAATATAGGTGGCATCACTATTATATTTGCAGAAATTAAAGATGGTATATACATGTATAAGGCTGCCAAATATGAAGTTTGTATCATCAATTGCATGTCCAGGAGAAAGGTTCAAAGAAAAATACAAATATGGCTGCTAATTTGAGAATAATGGTCACAGCATAATTTTTGCTGGGCACTGAGATAGGACATAGGTGCGTATGTGTGTAAAATATGAAGTCTCTATGATCAATATTGTGCTCAGGGCAGCTGTGCACAGGCAACGACAACGACGGACAATTCATGATTCAAAAGGCTCTTTGGCAATTATGCCAAATGCGCCAAAAAAACTTCTCGACATTTAAAGTCTTACGGTAGGACCTCTTTTGAACATCTCTTATGCGACACTTTTTGGTAGAAGTGAACCTGTATTAAATGTGTGCAATTGTACCTCCTTTGAGCGACACTTTGCCTTTTACGACACTTTTGTGAAGCAAAAGTTGGCTGTCGCTCAAAAGAGGTCCTACTGTACTAGATTATTTGATATAAATCTCCTGACGGGAATATTGAAAACAAAATATCATTTACCGTTATTTTGTGTACAGATTCGCACTAAACCACCTGTACTTTAGTGCGAATTCTTTAATGAAATTTGGATACACCAGTACCTGCACATTTTTTGCTCATAGATAAATAATGGCACAATCCATGCCACATCAAGTATTCAAAGATCATCATAATATATCACTAAATGTCACTGAAACAGTAGCTACTATGTCATATTAAGCACACGGATCACACAAAAGGCATGTAAATTTCATGACATCTTAAATTACTAAAGGCAAAATGTGCCTCATGTTCTTCTCCTTAGTTAGATAAACGATTTCTCTCATCTAATGAAAAATAATGGCTCCATAAAGCACAATACTGTACTGGTGATACACCTCAGACTGGTGGTACGGCATAGGTGTGAGACTTCTAAATGTCGACTTGACCTTAATGTATGTGTGTGCCATGAAATGTGTTTGTGCACTGCATTTATTTAAATCTCCCCCCCCCCCCCAAAAAAAAATGGAATGCCGAGATGGGTGAAACTGAAGTGGGGAGGTGTAAATAGGTGGAAGCCTTCCGTATGTCTACTGGAATTGTTTTTTTGCGAATGCACAATCGTAACCAGATTTAAACAGAAACGGCCGCTGAAGCATTCCAAATTAACCCTTCGTTGTCTATGCCATTTTGTCCCTCCCGCACACACCTTCATAATACATGTATGTATTTACTTTGGTGTACTTGATACATTTGAAAAGGCAGGCGTAGCACCAGACGTGGCTCATAGGATCACCCCATGTAAGCAAGCAAGAGTACATACGAGAGATCCACCCAGGCTTAAAAACTCACGGGTAGGGTCACATTAAGTCCAAAATGGGAGTAATCAGTAAGATCAGAAAAGTGGGCCCTGGTCCAACATTAATTTCGATAACACTGACAGATACCTACCCGCCTCTGATCCACTGAAGAGCACTTCGTTGGGTATCGGAGCACCGTTGAGTGAGGTGTAGTCTGGGGTCGACGCCGCTGTTATCTGCATTGTGCTTGGTGATTCTGGTGTCGGTGGGAAGGTCACGCCGGTGGCAGGCAGGTTACTCACATCTCCGTTCATAAACGTGTAACCTTCAATGGAAGAGGGTTTTTTTTTAATATAAATGAATGAAAATAAACGTGTTGATAGATTATTAACAAGATTCTGTTGCATCAATCAATTTGGAAAGTTAAAGTCTAGACGACATAATTTACATTGTGAGGCTGCCGTATGACAAAATATGCAAAGTACTCATTTCAAGATACTTACGAAAAATGCATTGCGTTTTGCACAAAAAGACGCCAGAGCATATTGAATTCCAGGCTAAGACTACAAAATTGGGGGCAGGTCACAATGTAGGTTACGATAAGCCAAATATCAGTTGCACTGCACATCCCACAAGAAGTTCAACAAGCCGCACACAATCCCGAACGAGAATTATCCTGGCGGCTAAAGAGTCTATCGCTGGAAGAGTGAACAAGTTTGAACAGAGTTCACAGCCATGCACCCT
>JBCAUI010249191.1:0-16214 GCA_038406195.1 Haplosyllis anthogorgicola
TACCAATATACATTTCACGTAACAGAACTCGGCTATCGCCAAAGGAACCCGGCCACCTACCGGTAGGCCGGGTTAATGAATGACAATACTTAATCTTGTGTGTATGCCGACTTGCGTATTTAGACGATTTAGGCATGCTAAATTTGGATATGAAATTTAGAGTTTGGTCTTCTTTTGCCTTTCTATGACTTCTATTTCCTTAGCACTACAAAAGTAAAAGCCTCCCATTTTGTAAACCGAAACATCACCATTTAATTAATTAAAAGTTGAACTTAACTTCAAGATCGGTGAAGTATCTACACTCTATGGCAACATCATGTGTTAAAGCTCCTGTGTCAACAACGCATGCAATGACACATGACTTCAAATAGGTGATTGATGACCAGTATGATTACTACTGATTGATTTCACATAATCACATTTTACCGCGAAGCTAATTTCACTAAGATGTCTGTAAGAAGAAAAACAAACGCAAAGACTGATCTCCAAATTGCATTTTGCACAAAGATTAAAAGCTAATGAAATGTGGTGTTCAACAGTACCTTATGTCATAATTTTGTGTAGAATTTTCTGCGTCAGTCGCTTCTTTGTAAAAACGTACCTTAGGTGTTCAGTTGTAATCCATGGCCTTCAATGCCCAGAAAAAACACTGCTCTTTGCTCTTTTAATTATTCCTGTAATAGGTTTCGTTTTCATTGCGGAGATACAACAATGAGAGCCTACATTACAAACTGTAACTTTGTTACCGCATGTTATTTTTAATTAACGGGACTTGAAATTGATGTCAATCAATTCAATCTGATTATTTCTTGTTGGGAGATGAATAATGGGTTACACAGCATCCACCTGTCTATCAGTCTTGCCTCAAAGAGTCCCAGCCACTAAAATACCACTTAAGGATATTCAAACCCTTACATCGTCCCTTTTATGTTTCACTACCCCTTAGTTCGAGGCATTAGCCTAAAACTGCATAGGGCCCAAGAGTCTGCCATTCAAACAAGGAATAATAAGTTATAAGATGTCAGCATCAAATATCACTTAAGGGGCCGCATCTGTCATCAAGCAAACTAGGGTCATATTGCCCCGTAGAAATGAAGATTAAATTTTCGCATTTGAATTTTCAAAAACAAAAAGCCCTCCCTTTGGACATCATTAGGCTTTCTTGCGTGTGCATGAGATTAAAGTGAAAAAGTGAGGGCAGATTTTACGATTAATTAAGATAATATTCACCAGTGACCGCACAGAATTTCATCATTATTCATTACCTAACGTGATCCATTCACGTGATGTGAAATATGGTCCCTCTTTTTTCCGTCCTTTCAAAAACAAATGGACGTTGATAAAGACAAAATATCTGTGTCAACAAAACATTCTGTTGAACCAATACATAATGTGCTTATTATTACTTGTATTCAGTGATGTTTATGCCAAAAATTGTTAACCCCTGGATATATGTACAGGTAGCATGTTGCGTTATGTATGATTGGCATGTCACGGACACCTAAATGTTTACCAAAGAGAGCATATCTCAGCATAATTTCTCACACACCTATTGCAGAAGGACTTTAGTTCATAACATTAGATTCTATACTTCAATCCTTTACAAGGTATTATCCACATTAAGATTATGAATGTTCCCAACCATCTTTTCGTGGTGGAGAAAACATTCGATAGTCCTTTAACACTGCATATATTAAAACATAAAATTTCGGGAATTGAAGCCACTTATTAGATAAGACAAGAATATGCCGTCACTTCATGACAACATGAATAATAAATATTCGCACAAATCCTACAGAGAATTCTGTGCACAGATAGAGACCTTGATCTCTTAATTTTCTTTCTAACCAATGTCTTTTATGAACTGTAATAATGTGTCCCAGTCTCCGCTAAAAGGATTTTAGGTCCATGTTGAAGGAGTAGTTTTTGCAGATAAGTAGCTAAACTTGTCAATCTTCGAAAGGGCAAGTTCATGGAACGAGGATTACTCATGCAAATGTTAGGTATCTCTGTTGTAAGCAAGCTTTTCAGATGTCTACCTTGTTTTGTTTCAATAATATGCCGGTTAATGGTAAGTTTACAATAAACATCAACATTCTCCAATATTAATTTAAAAAGGTAAAACATTCAAAATATGCTAAAACTCTTACCTTTGCTTGACAAGCTGGAAATCACATTTGTACATGTAAACAATCCTTTACACACTGATGCACAAAACGTTACTATATCAAATGTCAATCTGCTTTAAATGGATGCTCACCCCTCTATAAATGGGGTAACAATTATTGTGTAGGTCATGCCACTGTGGTGATTTGATTCCAGTCGCAGCATCCTATGAGCATCAGTTTGGATTCAATGGACGTAAACCCAGATGCCTAATGACCAAAGGCTCAGCACTGGTCCAGCCACTGTCCCATCGATGGTCAATCAGCTTATTCAGTCACGCAAACATTGGTCGCGTGTGTCCGTATTTAGTTTTGCCATTTTTGCCCATTATCGTCCTTCTGCTAAACAGTACCTTGGACAAATGAGGCAATATTTACCAGTAAGCTATCTAATCACTCGGACAAAAACTGGCTGCCAGCGGGTGTCATCCCTGCAATTATTATTCTAATGGAACGTGTGGTGATCTATGCAGATCCTTTGAGTAACGATATTGGCCACGGGTCAGTGTGAAATTGCCTGCAGCCAAAATTAACACCAAGGCAAATCAAGCTACACAAAGCTCGTGAAAATTAGCCCAAAGTAGTAGCCAATTTATGGTCATGTACTATCAACAAAAGTTTTATCTCCTAGTCTGCAGGCCGACAAGCTCCAGCAGTGATCGGTGGTTACACCCTTCTGCAGAAGGACAATGTGTAATAACTATTGTCTTGTTGCCTTTTGCCTGCTGCCTGCAGAGATATCATAATTCATTTCGTGTTGTCATAATTCCGAAACAGTAATTGCGTACGTCAGAGATTTTGTGTGCAATTGTTATTTCACGTAACTTATTGTCAAACCATAATTTCTAAAAAAGAACGTTGGGTACACCCAATACTGGCAATTTTTGAAAATCGAATGTTGAACGAAACTTTGTATGTAAGTTACTATAACTTCATTTCACGCTGCATCCATTGGGAAATACGGGTTGGACGTCTGTAGCACAGCTGCTATACAGAATCATCCTTCATTTTATTCAAAACTGCAGGCTTTTGTGGACAGGCAGGTGCTTCCCCAATTCAAATACACAACTCACAGACTCTAAAAGTGACCGACTGTGGGTATTTATGGATGCAGACAGGCTATTATTAAAATGCTGGTCCTGCAAACTGACATCATGGCGCAATTCCTGTTAAGTCCCTACACATCTTTTCTTTAGCGCAGCATGAGTTCCGTTTCAGTAATTACAAATTCATTACTAGAATAAAGAATGTTCCATTGGCTTAGAATAAATAAATTTAAGGTGCAAAGTCAAATGACCATCCTCCGTATGCAATATAAATTAATTTGGTGAAAACAGATGATGGTTGAGCAATGACATTATTAACATATTTGGCCAAAAGGGTCAGATGCATCATAAACATTTTAAAAGTGATGCGTGTGTTCATCCCACGGTGAAATTGTCTATTTCAAACAATGACTGAAAATGAGAGAATGCCCTCGTCATATTGGAAGACCTAAAGAGCACCAAGGGCGACAACTTTTACTCTTTTGCTCTACTGGATGTACATTTTGAAGAGACCACACTGAATTAAAATTAGCTAATGTGCCGCAAACGCATAAATGAATAATAAGATTTCATAAGAACCAACTGCTCCCATCCCAGTTACAACCCATTCTTGTTCAGATTACGAAATGAACGGATTCGTCATTGACAGATTACACAAAGTGTCTGTAATATCACATAACCTATGATCACACTTGATTCAATCTTCGGTTAGAGACTTTTATCGCGAGACAAACTCATTTCCCCTCCCCTACACGACCATACATCCATAGTCATGTCACACTGGATGTGGATGTGTGTGTTCACTTCATCCGGAATGATTTTATTAAAAACTCCTCATAAACCATCTGTTTTCGCTGGGTGCACATGTCCACCCACGAGTTGGTTATTTTACGCGAAGATGAGCAAAACAACTGTTACCACTAAGCTGGCCTCTTCAGAAGCAGATCAAGCATTAAAATGTAAGTACAAATATACTATGCGTTACGTACTCTTTCAATAAAACTCAAGCCAAATACATTCGCATCACTGAGATTATAGGTTGTACGACAACACAAAGTACAACAACACATGAACATCAAACGTCCAGATATGTACATCCTAACTTGAAATTGGAACAAAGAATAGAGTTTCACCTGGCTACACATTACGTGCGGGTACAATTAAATGTGAGAAAAGTAAAGATAATTTCACTAATTCACAACAGTTCAGCTGAGGATTATATAAAGTAGGAAAACGTTTTGAAAGACGGCTTTTTAAAATGATGTATAATGATAAGTTTGTAAATGGACATCAAAACCAAACATAAAATATCATTTCAAGTGGCAGAGAATTGCTGTCTGGAGAGACTTAAAGCTTTACATGGTAACCATGAAGCATTTCATGCGCTAAAAGACAATTTAGTATTCGACAAAAGAACATAACAATGGTTTAAAAAATTAGCCTCTGGAGACAAATAAACTTACATGTAGTACTTTAGCATATTAACAGTCCAAGCATGTCATCAATATTTCAACAAAGGCTGGACCACACACATTGAAATCTCCCAATATGGAATTCCATTCAAACTGACTTACTTTGTCCTGTTGAGTAAATAATCCACTTAATGATGCTAGGAACTGATTTATACATTGATTTACTATTACAATTTTCATTATTTATATCAATCACCTGTCAATATTTGTAAACTACACAAATAGCATAAAACTAATCTGATCTTGTAACTTGCATTCAAAAACAATATTCCATGCTTCATCATCAGTAGCCCTCATTTATTTCATATCATATTCACAATGCATAAACATACAAGGCATATTGCAATTTTAATCTTCATATTTTATGCACGGGCATGTAGATAAATAAATTAGCCAGGCAGTTTGCCACCTGCCCTTACATAGGCTCATCAACGTTTCTGGTTAATTACACCATCCCATACCAATACAGCTAAACTGCATGCATGGTAGTTTCCATTCACTTATCGAAATACCAAATTAATTTATTTTATTGCCCATAACCTTTATATTAAGTGGAATCGTATTTGGTGGAACTGCATATGTTAAATAGCAATGATATGTAATGTCTCTTCATTACATAATGATATAATTTTATTTAATTTAGTACCATTTACGAGAATGGAACATAGTTCCATATCCTTCTCTCCTTTTTGACAATTTTAACTTTGTAGACATGTCCACAATGGCTTTGAAACCGCTTGATAATCAGTACCTTTAAGGCTTCAAGATTCATTTAGCCTTTAACAATCCCCAACATCTGGACTTAATTCCACATTGGTACCTCTACACTATACTAATATCAAGATTAATCCAAGAAGAAAATGTCTTTATGTGAGCCAAGTAAGTTAATATCTAGGCTTTACCACCTCAATATGGATTTTACGATTCAGCAATTGTAGAAAGCCTATTTCTTCTTTTAATTTGTCTAAGTCCACTTCATTGTGTGATGAAGGCAGCTGGACCGTTCTTTTTCAATATTATTTAGAAATGTTACCTTTCAAATGTCATCAATGGTGTTTGATTCCGAAGTGTCTTCTCACAGTAAAAGTGTTTGGTAGCTTTCATGGAATTATTCATTGGAACAAATTGAAATTTTGGAGTGGTTGCTCATTCAGAAAACGTAATTGTCCATTGAGCGTGCACAGGTCAAAAACTATGTTGGCAAGTCCTTTGTTAATTTCAGCTACTCAAACAACCGGTTTGGCTAAAGGACAAAACGGGTTTCAATATTGAAATAATCTATGTCCTGTTTTCTTTGTTACATCTGCGAACTAAAATGAAAAACTTTCCCAAGATGACTAAGGTATGGTAATATTTGGAGATACTCATTATTCTACACTCACATTGTTTTAGCTTGTTTTTGCCGAATCCAAGATGAATAATAATTGCCAATGCCACAGCATGAATACTTATGCGGACAATTCTATTCATAAATCCAGCACGCGCATAAATGTAAAGGAGCAAGACATTTACATTAAATGAAATAAAATAAAAATGATAACAGAATTTCTCTTTCTTCAGCCAAGACAGATCCGCGTTAGACATGATGCGAACCAACCTATGGTTTTTTGTTTCAAACTAAAATGTAATAAAAAATGTATAAACATATCTCCGTCACATAACTAATAACTTACGGTCCATGAATCTGTCTTTTGCTTCCATGCACTTTCCAGACAATCTCGTCCACTTTGCACGGCGATAATAATTCCAATCACTGTTGGGAATTATCTGAATACACCTTGGTCACTTTCCTCCATTAGATTTCAGGAGACAGGAAAGAACTAAATCAATCACCTTGCCTATGTCTTTGTTCCGTTCTTGACAGCAGTAATTGACTGCAGAAAGGTTCTCGATGGTGTATTACATAATGAATAATATCCCCACAATATGCTCCGCTCAGAAATGGTCAGTTACTTTCAAGACATCTTTGGGGAAAATATGTTTAGTATGCCACATTATAATCTTGCTGGAAACATAAATCGACAAACGTTTAACAAAAAGTGAGAGCTAAAAGGCATAAACTATTCAAAACATCTTAATGTACTTTTTGTGTTTCCATTGTTGCGTAACGCATTTCTAAAATGAGAAATAATGACACTTAATTACTATAACCGGGAAAACAATTCATCATAATGGCATGAGATGTGTTAATGAAAGGCTTCAATTGGATTTTAATGCGAGGGATACAGAACGTTGCATAATTAGGCACGGTCGTGGTGCATCATGTATCACGATAGTTTCAAACTCAGCACACAAGATACAGGAGACAAAAGAAAACATCATCTTAGATGAAAAAAATTGTTAAGCAAGTATCTCTGATTCTAGCCAACGTAAATCCTTTGCATGGTATCCGATGCATTAAACTTTTGAAGACAATTTCAAGAACTGTCTCCGTTACGAAACTCTTTGTCTGAAAGCAACAAAAAGATGTACTGGGCCATGGACAATAAAATCAATTCACTCTCCAATCTATCCACTGTAAAATCTCGAAGGACTCGGAATAGGAAACTTTTAGGCAATGATAGATTTATCAGTTGACTGAACAATGTGATCCCTATATTCCATCACTGCCTCCAACCAAATCATCACATTCTCTTGTATCCAACTCGCACTCCAAGCGTTTAAAAGTTCCCGTTAAATCACTTGATGTAAACATTATTGCGTAGGTAGAAGTTGAATCACAATCATTGTGGAGTTACACTTCCAGTTAGTCTGTTACATAGAGATACTGAAATTGGTTTTACAAAGTACCTCTATGTAAGTTTGGTGTTGATTTGAACATGACCAAAATGTTACCATTTTGGTGGCTTGGACATTATATAAGGTAAACAGGAGAGCGGTGATAGCTCCAAAGCTTATTTCGCGACTTCAATTCTAACTTTGTTTTAAAATCATTATCATTATGAAAATATTGATGTAAACAAAGCAATAAATTATCCCTTCACTTTTGTCATGATAGTTTTTTAACTGTTTGCGTTTACATTTGAAATATTACCAATTTTCATCACCAATTATATTAAGTCAACAATTTATCATATATATTGCAAGCTGTTGACATCAAATTTCAAATAGAATTGCACATCTCAATTTTTTACATCAAATGGAATCTCCAATCATGATCTGCGTGATATGCTATATTGATTAGGAATAAAAGCATTCGGTATGTCTGTAATCGCATACTTTGCTTGTAAATGTTATCACTTACGATTGTTCCTACCCGCACGCGCATGCATGTTATGTCTTTTTTATGATCATGGTAACATATTTTTGGTTCCACTAATAGCATGTAAATAAAAATATAAAAAGACAATGTAATGTGAAAAAAGCCAAATGTTGAAAGGCAGCATGTTTTATAAATAGTGCGTTTAGCGTGGGAATGATTTCTTTTGTATGTAGGCATTAAAGTACAGACAGTTCACCATTCAAACTAAATTAATAAGATATATCTGTACAAACAGAATAATAAATAAAGCCTGATATCTTGATCATACTGTTTTTGTCGTAACAAACATAAAGGGACGGTACAAAGGCAAAAGTAATGCCATTTTGTCAATAATGTTGCAGCGAGAACTTTTTCGTGAATTGGCACCCTCAAGACCATCCTAATTCTATTATGCTAATTCAACCTTTTTTGTCTAATATTCGCAGAGCTTATCCCAGCTTCATGAGTGAATCCATGTCGATTTCACGACTAATGTCAACTTTTTGTAACAAGTCTTTCAATATTGTTAACCCTTTAAGCTCCCTATGGTGTTGCAGCGACACTACAGGCTAAAATTGACCCCCTACCACCTTCTGGAGCTCCTCCTGAGTTTACTATTGATCCTAGAGCCCTGGAAATAAGTGCATTCAATAGGAAATTGAATTTTAGTAATAAAAAAAATTTTATGACACTGTTCCTCCCCTCTGAACCCCCACTAGGGGGGAGCTAACACTCCTTTCATCTCCCTGAATCTCATCAATTTTTAGTGTTTTTGGCCTTATTTCCAGGCTTTAAATCAGAGGTCAACTTTTGTCTAGCAAATGACTTGAGTACCACCTGGCACTCCAGGTGACCCATGAATCAGGGCTTGGGGGCCAGTATTAAATCTGTCCTGGCCCCTCAAAGTTGTCTGAAAATCCCTTTTGGACTCCATTTAGACTGCTGTAGAGGACCCATTTTCAGCTATGGCAAAGAACAGCATTGAAAGTGTGGCAAATTCAGTGCATAACATTGAAGGCACATTATCCCCAAAATGCATGGTACAGACCAAATTGATCAAAACATTTTGGAAGGGAATGAATGGCTCATCAAACAATGCACCGTCAAGCTAGCTCTGAAACAGGTTATTTTTGCCATATTTGCCGGTACTTAAAGGGTTAATGATCTGTGCTATTGAAAATGTACAACTTCTTTTCATTCTGTTTGTAGCACAAGAGCCGAGCACTATCCACATTTGCAAATTTTGTATCCATTTCTAGCTAAATGTTGGTTGTAGTGTAGAACTTTGCACCCCGAAAGGGATCTTTCATATGTCAATACTGGAAATAGAATTTTACTTTAGGTTTGGGCACAAAGAAAAACAGATGCCCAAACCTAGAGTGGGTAATTCAATCAAATGACCCGCGTTTAAAGGTTTTATTGGTTTTCGTTTAAGGGTTGAGTAGTGATATTGTTTCAATAGAATTGTTGTGTGCAAAGCTGGATACTGAAATCGTGTGATACTTGCAATCAACGGCCGATGAAACCTATATTGAAAGCGCTGATGTGTACAATTGAAGCGAAAAAGAGAACAAGTTTCTTTGAAAATTTTATTTTCCGAACCTTTCATCTGATAAAATAGATGGGTCTTTTGAGACTGTAATGCAACACACGGGCAATAACAATTGATACCGTGGCCTTTGTGGCAATTCCGAGTAATGGTTCTCCCGTCGCTCATCAAAGTATTCAGAGGAATGCACTGAAATTCCCAACACAAACTTCCTCTTTTCAATTTTGCAGTTGAATGGCCAGTTAAATTAATTTTATAGTTTAAACTGTTTTCAATAGGTACACAGCTGGAAATGTAGGATGATAAAATATAGAACTTCTATTTCAAATCATATTAAAAAAACATAACATATTTTTACATATGTGGATTTTATATAAATTTGGGATACAAATACCATACTTTTGTAAAACTAAATCATGAGGTAATTGTACGACAGTGTCCAAACAATATCGTACTGATTGACATCATCCTCGGAATCGATTCGATCTAATAACCTTGTTTGCTTCCTAACTATCATTTTTTTACGAAACCCTAAGTACATGGTTAGTCAATGAGTAAGTATGGAGTTTCGAAAGCTAATTAACCCTTGTGTATCTTTAAATTGTGGAAACAAGGGAATTTCCGTGACTGAGGTTAATCCATGTCGCTATCATCCAGAAAATAATATGCTGCAAGTAATTAGACACATCCCTCACTTGCAATGTAATCATGACATTGTTTAATATCTATCACAAATGTAATGAGGAATTAATCAATGTGTCTGTTTAATCAATTAAGCCTGCCCCCAAGACTATCAGTTCAAAGTCATATGATCGCCAATAGATAACGTGTGATTAAACTACCTGTTGCATACTCTAAGTCACTTGTCAAACTGATAATATTACTTTGTCTTTTCAGTGTTTTGTCTAGATAAACTTGCATCACAAGAATCCCTTTTTTATGAACTTCGAACGTCATGAATTACACAAAAGATTTCCGATCCACTATTCAGGCAAAGAATAGAATTCCTCACGACTGATCACCATTTTATTGAACGAAACTCTGAAGCACATAGTTTCGAGTGGTGTAAAAATAAATATGCCAAAAATGGAAGTGAACACGACGGACCCTGGAAATGTTTCCGTGCATGTATCAGTTACTCGTAATGGCTTGTCAAGAGGTATGTTAATTTTACATTATTTTGAAAGGAACTGGGGTCACCATCCAAATGAAAAATCTTGATCCACAAAGAGAGTATTCCTCTTTAATAAAATATTTAACATCGTGACAGTTATCATATTAAAAAAAAAATTTCGATTTGTAGCACCATTGTTCCCTTCAAGTAGACTAATGTTTTGTGTAATGGGATTCATTGGCTCATTCTGTATTAACATCATGAGGAACAATCTTAGTGTTGGAATTGTGTTCATGACCGATACCAATGAAACTGGCAATAACAATAATGATACTGTGATGAACATTCACAAGGACGGAATGGAGACGGTGAACATTGCCACTTTAAATGGAGATAAATGTCCTCACAGAACTTCCTCGTCCAATGGAAATGGTCAAGGTATGAAAACAGTTTTGTAAACGAGAAGTGCTCCTCTGAAATTAACACCGCGCTCAATGTTCAGGCATAGATAGTTTACAGTGCTTAGGTCTTTCAAAACGTAAAATCAAATTTGGGCATTTGTACTGCAAACAGTATCATTACAAGGTTGGTTTATCTGTGCGTGGCCTTTATTAGTATCGTTTCTTAATACGAAGACGTGTTTCAGAGAAAAAGAGTAGTGTATAAGAGTCGTTTATAAATAATGATTCCTCTTTCACACTATGCAGGTTTTTAATACTTTACTTTACCTCTTGCAAGATAGGCGAATTTCACTGGTCGAAAGAACTACAAGGTACTATCCTGAGTTCGTTCGCATACGGTTACATCTGCACACAGTTCATATTCGGCCTCATAGCAAGTCGTTTTGGGGCAAAAAGAGCGATCCTTGCTGGAACATTCATATCAGCAGTGTCCACGTTGCTAAGCCCGCTCGCAGCCAGAACCTCGCCGTTCGTGCTCTTTGCTTGCCAGTTTATTATGGGCTTAGGACAGGTAATAATTCATTCCCTCATTAAATCTCTTTTTTTGTTTTTCGTCCGCTTAATTGTCTGTAAAATGATTGGTATTGATATCTAAATAAGAACTGATTTTAACTCTTTTTCCAAAATTAGTGAGGTTTACGTCAACCAATATTTATACTTCATGTAATATATTTTTCCCACCTGATTAGTAATTTGTCTAAATAAGCAGGCAAAATAGATTCCATATCTTCTATCCTTTTAATAACCTGCATGTGTTTAATTAATAATTAAGGTAAAAATTATAATAAATGTCTCTTTGGTAAGTCTTGTCTACTGTCTTTTTTCAGGGTGCGTTTTATCCTGCATATTACACTCTTCTCAGTAAATGGAGCCCGCCGGATGAACGATCAATTCAGCTGAATATTATGCAAATCGGTACTACTTACACCATAACGTGTAACGAGTAAAATTACATGTGAACTTGTTTTGTACTCATTAGCAGTTTCATTAATATAACAAAATGTCAGCGTTCACCTCCTTTATTTATTATTGTAGGAGGCACTGTAGGCATAATAATTTCCCTATTTGTCGCAGGATTTATTTGTGAATATATCGGCTGGGATTATTTATTCTACATATTTGGTAAGCGTGTCATATTTCATTAACAGTTATGTTCTTGATACACAAAAAAGCAGAGCATGGATTTTTAGTGTTCCCAAACTGATTTTTCATCCCCTGAAGCTCACACTAGCTCAAGTATGTTTTGAGTTTCTACTCATATTTCCATATTAAAGCTGGGGTTCCATTATAATTACTCAGAATTTTAAGAAAGAAAAAAATTAAAGGACAGCCTATGCAAACCTTGGTCATTCTCTTGGTGTCTCTTCTAGAGTGAAGACCTCTGTGTGCACATTCCCAATATAAATGATCCGTATGACTTCTGGCTCAAGACTGAAGAATGAACTGCCCCCTCTTCCCTTTTTTACGGGCCCACAAGGGGTGGAAGCTCAGCTTTAAACGTTGTAACAGTCTCAGCTATACAACGTATTATTTCTTGCAGGAGGCTTTACGCTACTCTGGTTGGTTGCTTGGTGTTTTCTCGTGTATGATACACCTGACCAACACCCTCGTGTTAGTCTACTTGAACGAAACTTCATTTTTACTTCTTTACTCACAGAAGACAAATCTTTTAATCAGGTACAAAAATATTTAACATCCTTCGTAAGAGTTGAAATAGAATATGATTTTCACAAAGACCGGTTGGATCTCTCTATCAACCATCTGCAAAACATTTTAGAGTCGTGTTGGTAATGACTAAAACTCGTATATATTTTTTCAATGTTATGACAATAAGAATAACTGATGATTTGAGATTCTCTTGTTCAAAGTGTAGTACGAAATGTTTCTTTAACTCTTATTTTAGTCAACTAGTCTGAGGGACGTTCCATGGAAATCTATATTCACCTCATCGGCTTTGTGGATTATAAATATATCCGGATGGTGTCAGGCTTATTTGTATGTGTTTGCACAGAAAATGTTGCCCCAGTTTTTGCACGATGTTTTACACATGCAAATAAGTGAAGTAAGTTTAATTAGTGTATTTATTTGTATTTGCATTTTTAAAATAAATGACTAAATCTTTATGCTTTAAATCGCAATTTAAATCATTTTAGAATGGAGTACTTAGTTCACTGCCACAAGTATCAATGCTGGTAATAACCATGGTGACAGCACAATTAGCAGATTTTATGATTAGACGAGGCGTTGCTACCATTAATGTTAGAAAAATTATGCAAGGTATAGGTAAGCGGAACATTCTACGTCGTTTTAGGAGTAACAAGAGCCATCGTTTTTCACAGTAACTCTACTGTAAAAGTATGAAAATAGTAAAAATCCGAAGGGAAGGAATAATAAGTGTGGTTGTACTGTGGCGGAAAAACTCCTTTGTATTGAAGTTCAGTGTTTGCGTGTCCTAAGTTGTACTCCATTCCCGAATGCTTCCTCAAAATGCTTAACGCACACTGAAGGGTTTGGGATTTTAGCATAAATTTTGAACTTTAAAATTTTGCACACATGAACCAATGCGTACTTGTATGTTTGTCAAATATTTACTTTTGTGTCCTGTTTATGAGCGTTGACATTACACAAGAATTTTCACATTTGGAATTTAAGGCTGTTTGGGACCTGTGCCATTTGCCATTGGAATTGGATATCTCACATGTCATGATGCAGCACTAGCTGTCGCTTGTTTGTGTGGTATGGTTGGTATGAGCGGGTCCGCCAGATCTGGAGCCTATCTCAGTCTCCTGGAGATTGCGCCAAGGTATGAAAAAACAGAGGGCCACCACATACTTGTTTTATCAAAATATTCGTCAGATGTTCTTTAATAAATGTCTTTGTTTACCAATGTTTACTTAAGAGCAAGCATGGAGATGAAATTGCTTGTCTTTGTTACATAATCGATGTTGACAACTTCTTTCATCAAAGAAACTTAAACGAGGTGTCCCGATAAGGGGGGGTGGTCCTGCTCAACTTTTTTGCAATGGTGGCCCAGAACACAAATGTAGATTTCGTCTCATACATAGACCCTCATTGCTGAAAGCATGAGGGTCAATAACCTATTGGCTATCAAGCTTCATGCTGCCATTTGTGGTGGCTGCAGGGAACACAAATCTCATCTCTCGTGAAGTTGGCACCTTGCCAGATTTCTGAAATCAGGTGTCAGATTTCCGAAATCAAGTCAGAAATCAAAGCAAAAATCTCGTGAAAACAGAAAGCTGAATGCCCGATAGACGGCATTCAGCTCAATGAGACAACCGGACAGTCCGGTTTGAATGTTGTCAGAGAACCAGTTGTAATTAATGTTATAAGATCAAAAGCCTAATAAATACAATTTTCAGGTACTCTTCAATAACTATGGGTATCAGTAACACAATAGGAAATATTCCAGGATTTATTGCTCCAACTGTTACAGACAAAATCACCAAACATGTAAGCACACAGTACATATTATGACCTTCGCACTAAATAAGGATCTATATTTTCTCAGCGAATGTCCCATTTTTTGTATATATTTATTATCACGATTACTTTTTTAGGGTACTCAAGAAGAGTGGAAGACAGTGTTTCTATTAACAGGGGGTATCAGTGCATTTGGCGGTGTATTTTATCTGATATTTGGAAAAGGTGGTGTACAGAAATGGGCCACTTCAGATAATGACGACGAAAGAAATGAGAATTGTGACGATATCCAAGAACATTTAATAAGCTCCGAACATGTAGTTGGTACATGACCTTGCAGAAATACAGCAAAGTTATAAAATGAAACGTCTCTGAACTGCAGTTGAAGTCTAAAACAATATACCTAATTAACTATAGAGTAATACAGGACAAGACGTTACAAATACAATACTTGACGCCTTAAAAACAGATGTAATGAAGTAGATATGGGTAGCACTCTTGATAATTAGAACGAATTGAGCACAGCATTAGTGCAGACTTTTAAGAAAGAAATCAATCACTGCTTTGAAATATGTTTCATGTGCATAATCATATTATTAACTTTTCATGTGCAATATGTTTTCCTTATTTATTTTCCACGTCTAATTAGACAAAATATATACACATACATAATCAATAAAAGAATTAATTTACCTTTACAACTGAGAAAGTCTTTGTGTTACCGGATCCTTGATTAATATTCACGTTGACATGTCCAAGGATAAATATCTCATAATTCTTTTATATGTATTAAAATTTCGCGCCGTTTTCATTAAAAAGTACATGTAGTAAAGTTACTAATAATCTTAAATTAGCTATTTGCTCTATTATTTGTATCTGTGTGATTCCAAAGTAATTACTAAATGTGTCTACATTAAACTAACATAATTGATTGTTTGCTTCTTTTTTATCTTTTAGCTCCTTTGTTTCCTTCATGCAGAGCGACTTTAGCATTCATGGGTTTTTGCAGTGGAATCTTGATACATTTATTGAGGAACAATCTGAGTATTGGTATTCTATGCATGACAGTTGATTCCGGAGATAACAATAATACTGTCGGAAACAACAGTGCTTCAGATACATATCTCCGGTCCATTCAAGGTGTATTCTTTCCTAAAGCTAAACATTTTATTGCAAATGAAGATGACTTCGAGGACTGCCCAAATGAAGAAATTACAGGAAAAACATACAAAGGGGTAATCATTTACACACAACAGTAAATAAAATTGCAAAGAGACAAGGAGTCTTTTGCATGCAAGTACGGATTGGTCACACTCAGTACATAAACTTCGATGTGATCACAAAGTTATCCAACAATTATCAGGAACGAGGTTGTTTGATAGATCCTTTTAGTAATAATTGAGAAGGTCACTGGCATTCCAGTGCTTAAGAACGCGGCAGGTTTATTATCCACGCGTATGAAGCGATATTTCCAAAAATTTCTTGACATGACAAAAGATAGATACCTTAATTTGTTGTATTTTACTGTAAGATCCAAACGAAACGCGCAACCAGAAGAATCAAGATTTAGTTGGGACAAACCTATTGTCAACTACGCCATTTCTCTTGCCAGACTGGTGAATTTGATTGGTCCGACGACTTGCAAGGAATTATTAAGCCGGGCCCGTAGGGACCCGGCTTAGACACACGGACAAAGATTGCAGGCAGTTTGGTTTGTATCTCGGG
>JBCAUI010249302.1:0-16213 GCA_038406195.1 Haplosyllis anthogorgicola
AACTGGCTCTCTCCAGGTTCACTAGCCTGGACCACATGTCAGCAGTGTACAAGGGGCTGGGCATCAAGTTCCAGCCTATCCCACTCCCAGACCCAGACCTGATTCCCGTACTGTTGTACGATCTTAGAAAGCTCCTAACCGAGGGCCTGGTTGGTGGAATGTCTGCCAATCCAGCCACTGTGCCAGATCTGCCCCACCAGTCATGCAAGGGCCCTGCAGACCCCATGGCAGCGGCAACCAGGGAGGCAGCAGTGACCAGGGGGAACACAGCAACAGAGTCTGCAGTGATCTCCACTACAGCCACATCCTCACATCACCGGCAATGGGCCCCAGTGGGTCGGGTGGCAGCCTTCCTCGACTGGGGCCAGCAGGGTGACAGCCCTGCTGTTGCATCCACACTACCTTCAGCCCCATCCACCACAGGAACATTTCGGCTGGGCAACCTGAACCTCTGCAACCTGAACTGCACCAGGGGACCCCACCAACAGGAGGGCCTCCACGACCACTGGGCGCTCCAGCCAGGAGCAGCCTCCACCCTGCAGTACTCCCAGGAGGGCCGAGGACACACTCTGTCCTCCCACAAAATGCAAGGACCACTCGGGCACCTGTCCCAAAGCACTGTTATGGTGCCATAAGTGATAGCTTGGTCATGGAGGTGTTAGACAACAAACAATCCATCACCCACATTGAATTGAGCTCCAGCAGTAGTGACTCCAAGGCTGAGCCTGCCTCTGGTGGGGCAGCCTCAGGCAGTGAGGAGAGAATGAAGCCTCAGTGGTAGTGCCCATCATGTCCAGTGATGCTTTCCAGGAGGACAACAATGATGACCAAGATGATGACGAGGGCAGCACCAGTGGCTCTGACTCAGATGATGGGCTCGGGATCAGCCTGACCAAGGCCGACCAGATCCAGCAAGAGATAGATGACATAAGGCCCTACTTATGGGCCCTGGAGTTGGAGGCCCTTAGGGCTGAGAGGACTCAGCTCATTGACACCAGGAAGCTGAACATCCGCTATGACAAGAACGGGCTCTGCAAGATCGTGCCTGCAGCCTTCTTTTGCGCTCACACCCAGGCCATGGTAGAGGTTCACCTGTGGCGTACCAAGGGCCCAGACACCAAGCCCTAACCTGCCTGAATGGGGAAGCCCAGCAGCACCCTCCGAACACATCTCCAGGGACAATACCAATACATTTTCTTGGCAAGCCATCCAGACCAGCTCCAGAAAGAAATTCTTGTTCCCCCTCACATGCCCGTGGCCATTGAAGGCCACAAATGGGGTAGCAGCAGTGGAGGCTATATCCAGTGTCCCTGGTGTGACCTTGCAGGCTCGAACCATGGCAGCTGGGTCTCACATGTATGCCGCCGCCATGTCTTCTCCAATGTGTCACCCATCTGAAGCCCGGGCCCAAACTGAGGTCAGTGCTCCATCCTATCTCCGTGACCCCTGGCTGGTGCGACAACAGCACCTGTCTAGGGAGGCCACTGGTGGCCCTGGCACCCCCAGGCCTCAGCCCAAGAAGCCGGGAACCCCGAAGGCTATGGTCACAACAGCCCTGAAGGTGGTGACACCCTCCACAGGCGACGTCGGCACATCGACGGAGAAAAAGAAGCATCATGAACCCTGAGGAACAGGATAGTAGTCAAGAGCGATGCACGGTACGTGTTTCAAGTGTTTATCCTCCCAAACTGTAGGGAAATAAAAGTCAAGAGGGAGCCTGGGTCCCGACCAAACATGTGGTAGAACAGGCTGTACCCAGTGACAGCAGAACGTGTGCAATTATACGCCTGCACTATTTCAGCCAGGTGGTCTGCCCAGTCTGCTTTCTTTTCCTCATCTAGCTTGCACAACATTCTCATCAGTGTCTGATGGAGGCACTTGACCTGGCCATTGGTCTGTGTGTGGTAGGGCATGGTGCAGCAGCACTGGACTCCCAGCAGCCCAAGAAAGTTGGCTCCCCTGTCGCTAAGCAGGCATGAGGGGGCCCCGAAGACCAACATGAAGTTCTCATACAGAACCTTAGCCACAGTCTTGGCCTTCTGGTCTTTTGTGATGTAGGCAGCCACGAACTGGGTGAAGTGGTCTGTTAGGACCAAAACATTTACAACCTTAGGTTGCTCATTTAGGGGAGCGGTGCACTCCATTGTAGTGTAATCGATATGCAATAGATCGAGAGGGCTTGTAGCCGTTATGGGATGTAAGGGCGCAGTGCCACCCATGCCTTCGTGTTTGATGCACTGATGGCAGCCCTGCACATAGGCTTTGGCATGTTCCACCAGCTGAGGCCACCAGAAGCACTTTTTCAACAGGCTCACTGTCCTGTTCTGCCCTTGGTGCCCCGCATCTCGGAGGCAGCCATCGAGAGCCTTCTGGCGGTGCAAGGAAGGCACCACTGAGGAGTGTGGGGTGTGACTCACTCTCTGGGGTTATCTTGACATACAACAGGTCATTATGCATGACCAAGCTCTGCTGGAGGTGCAGGAAGGCTTCACCCTTGTCTGTCTTGGCCAGGCCCCCGAGAGCCTTGACCAGGGCGCCCTTCCTCTTCGTACGTACCCAAGCAAGACATATGTGGATAACCTCATCCTTGTGTTGGGCCTCCACCCAGTCCATGTTGGGGACCGACTCAAATTAGGCCTGCATGGTGGACGCCCTGCAGGCAGTCTCACCACTTACTTCTGGAGCAAAGGTTTCCGCTCTGTTGGCGCTACCGACCCAGACACCATCTAGGATGGCCTCTACCTCATCAGGCTCCAGCTGGCTCATCTGGCAACTCAATGAGTTGGCCACTCAGTTTTCCGTTCCCTTCACATACTCTATGGAGAAGTTGTACCCCATCAACCCCACCACCCACCGGTGGCATTGAAGTTAGGGGAGGTCATCACATAAGTGAGTGGGTTGTTGTCAGTCCTTACAGTGAAGGAGGCATGCACCAGGTATTCCTTGAACTGCACAGTGATGGCCCATTTAAGGGCCAGGAACATGAGCTTGCTCGAGTGATAATTGGCCTCATGCTTGTTCAATGTCCTGCTGGTGTAGGCAACAGGGTGCCATCAGCCATCCTTACCCTTTTGGGACAACTTGGCCCCCAGTCCATCCTTGGAGGCATCAGTGTCGAGTAGAAAGGGCTTGTCGAAACGAGCCAGCTGCAGCACCGGCTCCATGAGCAAGGCCTCCTTTAGTAGCTTGAAGGCCTCTCAGGCCTTGTCAGACAACTCCACTCTCTCCTTCTTGCTGGCAGTGTCGCCCTTGAGATAGTCAGTGAGTGGCTTCACTTTCTTGGAAAACCCCTTGATGAACTGTCGATAGTGCCCAGCCAGGTTAGCGAATGACCTTACGTCGGTGTATGTGGCAGGCAGGATGCACTCCACTATGGCCGACAGGTTATCCCTGCTGGGCCTTATTCCTGCCTTGGAGATGTAGTGAGCCAGATAGATGATCTCCTCTTGAAAGAAGCAGCACTTGGAGGGCTTGAGCTTAAGGTGATACTCCCTGAAGTAGTCGAAGACAGCCTGGAGGTGCTCCAAATGTTCTGCCTCACTGACTGAGTAGACAATCACATTGTCTAGGTATATCAGACAGTAGCTGAGGCTGAGCTGCTCCAGGCAGTTTTGCATCAACCTCTGGAAGGTCACCAGGGCATGGCACAGCTCAAAGGGCATGTGCTCACACGCGAAAAGGCGAAGATTGCCCACCGTGAAGGCGGTGTACTTCTTTGATCCTGGGCTCATCAGCACTTGCCAGAACCCCGACAGGAAGTCCATGCTAGAAAAGCAGTGGGTGCCATGTAGGTAGTCTAGTGCCTCCTGGATACGGGGCAAAGGATAGGAGTCTTTGCAGGTGCAGTCGTTCAGGCATCTTAAGTCGATGCAAAACTGCAGGTCCCCATCCTTTTTCCTGACCAGAATGACGGCATTGTCCATGGGCTCTTGCTCTGCATGATGGCACCAGCCTCCTGCATGGCCCACAGGTCAGACCTTCACCATGTGGGGTGGGATCTGCTGAAACCTTTCTTTGATGGGAGTCTCATTGTCAACCACTATCTCGTGTTCCACGGCACTCAAGCAGCCAAGCTCACCAGGCTCAAGGAAGAAGATGTCATGATATTCCCTCAGGAGGGCTTGCACCTTCTGGGCCTCAGCCTTTGGCCAGGTATCCAGGCCACTCAGGTCCATTTTCCTATCAACTTGTCTTGACACTCAGTAGCTGATAGGTGGCTGGGGGGTCGGTCAGTGGCACCAAGTTCACAGTCAAGTTCCTCCACCAGTCCTGGTAGTATGTGCTTGTCTGGGACCATGTTGGTGGCAGCCACCCATGCAATGAGGGCTCCCCCCTTCAGCACCAACTTCACTGCAGTGGTGTTTTCCAGCACCACCGACATCTTCCAAGATCCTATTTTCAGCTCTGGGACAGACAACTGCAGGTGCACACCTACAGGGAGCTGGCCATCCCCTTCCTGTAGCTCAGTGGTCATTACCCGCAAACGCCCCTCTGTGAACATCGTTGGCACCCGGCACTCAACGAGTGTACAGGAGAAAGGGTATAACTCAGCCTTTCTGAGGAGGGTAGCTACTTCCTCATAATTGACCAGGTCTCCCTTCTCCCCATCAGAGCCTCCGAGGTGTCGCAGTTGGCCCCTTGTTCAGCGTGAGCCTGGACCATCTGCACCCTCAAGAGGGTGCTCACCCGGGCATTAGCCCATGGCACAGCCAGCCAGTCCATCTCTTTGATGACCTGGACCACCCTGTCTATGGTGGGCATCCCTAATAATAGTGGGACACGTTCCACAAACTCAGACTGCTGCAATAGTACCAAGGCCATGTGGTCCTCATCAAATCCAGCCACCCCGTCAACTTGGACCCTTACTACCATGTAACCCATGACTGCAGAGCACTGCCCCCCTATCCCATCAATGACCACCTGGCCCTCCACATGGAGGTCCGAGAGGGGAAAGGCATGTAGGCCTCTGCTTGTAACAAAGTCTGGTGTAATCAAGTTCATGGTGGACCCAGTGTCTATCAAAGCTAGACAGGGTTCACCATCAACCCGAATGTGGCCCACTGTACCCCTCCCTACCCACCAGCCAACAGCATCTTTATTTATAAAAGGGGCATGCCCATGGCACCTTAGTCAGAGGATTTCATCTGAGGGTGCCTGGCACCTTCCTTTGAGGGGTTCTTGCCTCCTGTCCTCAGGCCCCACCTTGCCATTTAAACACCACCGATTGCCTTCCTTGTTGGGGCACTCGCAGATCAGGTGTTTATCTGACCCACAGCTGAAGCAGTGGCACTTCTTCTCCTCAGTCATTCACAGCCTGGGTCAGGTGGACATCAAACAAAATGAGGCTCTCATTGACATCCCCATCAGAGGCTCCTATGGCCCCAACTGATCGGATGCAGATGGCAACACCGGCATAAAGATGGCCATGTGGGCCTTCCCGGCAGGGCGCAGCCTGGGCTTCTCATAGCACTTGTCGTCCCACCTGTTGCCCCCTATGCTAGACCTAATCTTGACCAAAAGGTCATTGAAGGTGAGCTCGTCTAGCTGGTCTTGGAGATAGGACACCGCAGTGCATAAGACACTTCTGAGGCTGCCATGAAGGCGTTCCTTGCAGACACGATTCACATCCCTCTGGGGCAAGTTTTCAGGGAAACAGCTGTGTACCAGCTCCACCCAGTCCAGGATCCATCCAGCAAAATCACCAATGCTCTTGCCCGAGAACTGGTGCATCACATACAGCTCCTGCAGGGTCTGATTGTAATTCTGGGACACTCCGTAGAAGAAGCCCAGACGTCGTATCATACCCTCCACCGTAGGTTCTGAGGTAACCAAGGCAGCACCCAGCAGGTTCATAATGGCTGTGATGATGTTTGTCCAGAGGTCATTGGGGTTGACTGTCCAGTTATTGCTTTGGATGATGTTTCTCCATATGAGGAGCTTTCCAGCATCATCCTCCCCAGTCACCTTTAGCTGGGGGACGTTTGGCTTGCCATAGTACCAGCACTGTCTGCCTTCCCAGCTGTCAATTGATGAATGGGATGATCAGGAGGCATCAAGAGTCATACCCCTCTTCTCAGGTGTCCGGAGACCCCCAGTCACAGTGGGGCCGAGGCACTTCAGGTGAGGGCTGGTGGCATGGCCTCCCTCTCTTCCTGCCCATAGCCCAGCTGCCCCTCCCTACATCAGGGGAGGGAGCAGCATGGCCCACAACTGAGGCTGGCCACTAAGGGCAGTCTTCATCTGTGGGACCAACCGCAGGGGCTGGGGGTCCAGTACCCACCAGCACATCTTCAACTTCATCCTCAGGGGCTAGTGGTGCAGGGGGAAGGTGGGGGCACCTCAGGAACCCTTTGGGTATGCAAGGGACACCACGGGGTTCCCTGGGCAACACCCACCAATGGCTGGCCACTCTGGCCATGGCATCAGCAACTGACTGCCTCGCCCTGCCCACCAGGACAGGTTCAGCCATCAGCTCCATGGTGTGGCCTATCCAGTCCTTTGGTCCGAGGGAAAGGAGGGTGCCTAAGGATAGTGCGTCTTCATGGAGGCCCTTATTCCATACCCTCCGCCTGAAGAACATCACACACTGGGCTGGGGTAGTCTCCATGGTGATAACCTTGGTCAATCCCATGGTGTGGACCTGGAGTTAATCAAGTAACACTTAATCAGTAAAGAGGTGCGGGAGGGTTTGATCATGTTGCTGTGTCTATCCCTCTCCTGAACCACCATGTGTATTTCATATCATCTGTGGTCCCAGGGGGGGGTTGTGGTGGCTGTGGGGGTGGTGCCCTGCCAACCCCCACCTCACAGGCGGGGTGGGCAGCCCTATCCACTTCAGCCTCCCCACCTTCAACCACAGGGTCGACAACCCATTCCTCGGGGTTGTCTATAACAGGCTGGCTGGTGGCATCCATGGCATTGCCAGCTGGGCGGGCCTCAGTAGGTGCATCAACTGGGGTCCCATCCATCACTTAATTAACACTAGCACTGCTACAAGTTGACATTGGTTTACTTTAGGCGCTAAGGCCTTGATTAGAGAAATTAAACAAACTGACAGGCTGTAGCCCACTCTGGTGTAAAGCCAGTCCCTATTGGAAGCTCCTCCCTAGCCACCTGGGAGCCTCCAGTTGGCTTTCGCACCGAGCACTTTGCAGGCGCACTATTCACACTGGTGCTTTTTAAGGCATGTTGCAACTAGGGTGGCCCTTGATCGGGCCCTAACCAGATCACCTCTCATGAATGTAGTTCATCAAACCTCTAGGTGCCCACGCAGGGATGCCAGAAACGTGCATACACCCGCCGCATACTGCTGAAACCATGAGCACCGAGGTTAACTACTCTTCCCAGCTCTATGCTGGCTGTGGTGAAAGGGGTGATCCACTCTAGTGTCCTACTCTAGGGTGTAGCACTTCTGCTGGCATGGCTGCAGCCTGTAAAGGAATTAGTTAATAATGCAAGGAGGGCGGCAGCTATGGCTGCCACATGGACAAATAAGACTTAGGGAAAGGTTTTAACAATTGAACACCGCCTTGGGTGCAGCTACTCAGGGAACTTAGGATGTGCTGAAGACCCTTCTCCTAGAAGGTCTACTAGTCAAAAGGCATCGCAAGCACATGCCCATACTGTTTTATAGTAGGGTGGGGTGACGTCACAATGGTGACATGGTCAACATAATGTCATTTGAATGATGTCACATCGAGCATGGCTGGTGTCCATGTGCAGTAGTGGTAAGCAAAAGAGGAGCTAAAAATAGACTATACCGGTCCCAGTGGCTGGGCCATCGCCAACATGGCATACGCCCTCCGGGCACCATGCCTCGCGGGTGTGGGCCAGGCGGTTGTTGCCACATTGAGGCGCCAGCCAGGCCTGGTCATGTGACCAGAAGTCAGGAAAAACGGGATGAGGGTCCCCAGCACATCACATATATATGACTTACACTTTTTACATTTATAGTTCCTTGCATCTGTGCACTTTATATTAGTTATATGACACAACTTAAAATAATTCTTAGTTTTACCATTTACTACACAGACCTGAATGGGTGTAACAAATAATTCCTCTGAAAGCAATTCCTTTCTCGACGTCACATTTAAAGGTTAGTGAATTTCAAAAGTATTTCTTTCAATCAATTCGTCAAAACGAAGGCAGGTAAGCAAATTTGATGTCCATTCTTGGTATCAATCAGAAAAGAATGGGCTCAAAATCAAGTGTCGAAACCAACAGGTATATTTCCACTTTGCAATATAAAATATCAATCCAGTACGACGGAACTAAAAAAGCCTTTCCTCCACGTAAAGATTAAATGCATTAAATCCTCCACGGTGTTTGTTGTGTATCAAATATTAACCAGCACATGGCCTTGCATTCGTTTCTGCTCCTTTGAAATACATTGCAATTCATCAATCTCAAGAAACAATGTTTAAAAGAGCTGCTTTCACATCCAGAATGCTGTTAATTATTTGTATTGTTGCTTCCATCTGAAGGGCAAATTCTGGGTTTTATTTTTATCCTTATTTACACAGGGTTTCATCTCTCTGCTGGTTTCAATGCACCGCACATAACTAATCTACCATAATTAACTTCCCACTTTATATTGTACAATTTCACTGGAAAGTGTCATTATAAATAATAATAAACATAAATTTATCTGCAATTACACAATGCGTAATTCAAAAAGTGGTGATGACAAATAATTTCACCCACAAAGCGAGTATTCAACAACACCCTGTACAGTCATGGTTTCCCTGTTAATGTTCTTATTGTGGTGGAGTCCTCGAACTGTTTTTCTATGTTGGAAAACGAACTCCATACCATAAAGCATTGCAGCTTTACGTTAACAAGTGTTGAGCTATAAATGACCATAGATGCAAGTGTATGCGTGTACATTGTAATCTGTACAATATATAAACAAACCTATTTATAGCACATACTGTTAACAATGTTATCACTTTCATTGTTAAGATCATTAGGTTTGCTTAGTTCAAACATCGTCTGTAAGATGTACATGGATATCTGCAATTTATGTGTCTGTACAACATTAATGAATGTCAATAAGTCCTGTCCCAGCCTGTTGCAGGTCCAACTCAGGAAATGTTCATATTAATTTTGCGGGAAACAAAAGAATTTCACACTGTGCTAGTTTTGCCACCTTTATATGTTGATATCTTTTTGGTTCGCTATTATAAACAAACGTTGATTTATTCCGGGTTTTTTTGGGAATGAAGAGTTGAGCTTTATGAAATTTGATGGCGAGACATAGATCTAGATATACATTAAGATATACATCTGAAGTTATATCTGGAATACCTATCCACAAATAAACTAAAACACAATAGTTGAGACAAATGTCTCACAACAAATTACACGCAACATAAACATATAAACGTGACAAAACTATTGTCGGCAGAAAATTCCATAGTTCCAAAGTTAATATTATAGAACTGTTAAGGTCACGATCCAATTTTTCTGACATTCGATTGGATTTCAGTATTTGCACAATACAAACGGTTAATTTGAAGCACAATTTTTAACCACGAAATGCACATGTCTAAAACTATCAAAACGGACCGATCAAAGCACCAAATGCTTAAAGAGAAAATTTCCAAGTGAAACTTGATTATAATTTACACACATAGCAATTTTTTGTTCAATTAACTTCCACATGGCATTCCGAGTCCATAATAATAATATCAATGATCCTGCATGTCTGTGCTGACAGTTCACCATTATTTACTGCCAATTACGTGAACTATGAAATTCATTGTAAATTAGCTCGTAAATTGCACCATTTATATCTGACTATCAGTTGTTTTCACTGTGCATGCTCATTGTCTATTCCATCATAAAGAAGCCTGTAAATCCTGCATCTTTTATGGTCACTTCTAAAGGTCGCAACTAAAGGTCCAATACCATAAAAACAAATCATAAATTATATGTCGCGACAAATTATATTTACCGAAGTATACATAAAAACATTTGTATCCTTATCCGGGAATACGCTGTCTCAGAAGGGAACCAAGTCCATGTGGACCAAGACAACAATTCGCGGCAGAAGAAATGAAACTAAAAAAGTTAGGTTTTTACGCCATCCACCTTCTTTAACCTTTAAATTATTAAAGCTGCACCAGATTTCAACCTTCTGTGTTCAACTCAAAGACAAAACAATATTCTTTTCACCTCATGGAAAGCGTTTTTGACAGACGAGTTGAAGGGCGTGAGGTTGTTAATCAATAACGTTTAAGAAGTATCACAGATAACACCACCAAGGTGTACAAATGTTGCTTAACAGGAGATTTAAAAAATACACTTTTCAACGATTCGCCTTCCCGGAACTTTGCCATTAAAATATATGCTGCTAGTAAAATCGTAAACGGAGTTCATTTAAGCTTTTCTGACTTTGTACAACGCATGAGAAGCCTGAAACTTAAATATCTCGTTTACTTCGAGGAAGCATATCGCTTTCAAATCGAGTTATCCGTTGCAAGTTGTTTGTTTGTTGTTTTATTTTTAAATTAATTTTAGTTTTTCTCTGCTTTTTCTGGTATTGGACGCCTCTTGATATGGTCGGATCAAGTCGATTTTAAAGTTTACGTCAGTAGGTTCTTTGTTAATAGCTTATTGGACATAAATGCCAAAGCGATGGTTACATCAACTTTTTTTCCATCGCCGCTATACTTTCTAGCTACGAGGCAAGTCAATCAGTGAGACATCATCATCTTAATTTGCCGACTGTGCATGCATGGGCTTGGCACTTTGGCGCAACCAGCCAGCATTACAATTTGTAGTGTTGTCGCTTGAATTTGACCTGTCGACAGTTGAATACTACTTGTTGACAGGACAGTCGGAAATTACTGAATTTACCCTTCCACGGGTGCTAAAACTTGCACTTAATGAAATGATGCTGATCTTTTATTTTCGCACCATCTAGTAATTAACTATAACTGTAAGATCAGTATCATACATCAACATGAGTGAATGTTTTCTGAATCATTCTGTAATGGATTTGTGTAAACCATTGTCATTCCTATGCTGGGACTGACTAGTTGACACTTAAAATTTGGTGTCGACTGTCGCCATAACTCTCGACTAGTCGACTTGTTTGACTGGTCACGACAACACTAATTGCGAACAGACCGATTTAGCACAATCGTAATTTTCCTCGGTTTGATTACACATCCGTAAACGCCATAATATGATAGTTTTAGCCAAATATTTGAAATTGGATAGAGTGGAGTACATTTCTATATGTTCATCACCTATATACTTTCCCGAATGATAATCGTCAGTGATTAAACACTTGACGCGGCTGGCCAGTTATTAATTAATAACAATTACACCGAATTAGCATCAACAAATTTATTATTTGATTAACTGCTTCAAACTTACATTTGATACTTGAACTTCATGTACAAAATTAGGACATTATTTGCCTAATTAAAGAAATGGAAAGATGCGTTCTTGATATGTCAACATGTAGAATTGTGCAATCATGACAAATTATCTGTTCTACGCCGTGCTTCTTCAGCTTCGCTTCAAATATGTGCGTTGATAACTGATAAAAGATTAAATTATACAAAATAATGATTTTCATAATCTTAACTTCAACCTCTAAATATTAAATCAAGCTCGATTGTCTAATTTTAATGAATAACTTAACAGTGAATAACAATATCTGTTTTAACAGTAAAGAAAGCTCCTGGTTATTAAATGAAACACAAATCACTAGGTATTGAATGTAATTTTTAAAACATTTTCTTCAAGTTAGTAACAGTAGTAACAGTAACATTCTGAGATTCTGTTGCCATCACAGTCAGTTTCAAGGCCAACAAACCCTTTCCAGGTTCGCGAACAATTCATTACGTTTACAACTTAATATCAAACCCCATTCAAGGCTAATCAGCTCTTTCAACTTACAATTAAAATATCAACTAATCGAGTAACATGTAAAAACTAACAACAACCTTGATCAATAACGTGGAAATTTTCACCTGATGATTCAACCACCAAGTATCTACATTACACATATTTTTATCGACTAAATCTCATGCAGTCAAATAACAGAAAAGAAAATTGAACAGTACAGGTGAGATCAAAGTGACTGTGAAAAAATGGGCGCGGTCGTAAAATTCTTGAGCGGTGAAATGTACAAGTATTTCGTCTTAATACCTACAAAAAACTGGCATTGTCATTTTTACGTGTCCATTCAATGTAACAATAATAAAAATTTTCAAAATAATGTGGATCCATCAGTAAAAAGTCCCTTCAGGTATTCTTGCATAGATCTATTTTCCACATATGGCAGATCCTTCTCGAAGGATCCGATTAGTTTCAGTGCCTCCTTCCAGTTGTACCCCATCAGCCGCACTATCACTTCCTCTTCCAGCGGTTCCACTGGTATTTTGCCCAGACCCTGCAGGCGAGCCAGCGCCTTGGCCACTTCCCTGTGTAGTCCAACCGAAAAATAGTTCCAGAAATTCTCCTTTGCCGCCTGGCCATACTTCAGAGATTCTAGCTCCTTCCTGTCCACGAAATCTGTCATTATACTCATAATAGCCTCGGGACCTTTCTTCCCGTACTCGATAATGTCTTCGACTAAGTGATCTACCAAGGTCCACTGAGTTACGCTAGTTCATAAGCACGTGCTGACAAACAAAGTCAATATCTTCAATGTTTAACTTCCTTAAATCGATTTTAACTGTCTGCAACTTCTCGGTTATCTTTAGATCACGATTCACCTTGAAAAATATATACGTGCAATTCTTTCGTCAATTCATACGATTTACCCAAATGTGGATTACCTCTCAATTTGATTCTTTTTTCTCGTTCAACGCTGTCACTCTTTGGTATAAGAACGCGAAGTCCATAAAGTAAACACTCACATTATCCACCTTGTCCAGGTTGTGATCTCGGGAAGCGTATGCTTCAAGCAGCTGCAATGCTTTCGTTTCCGACAGCTGGCTCAGATACGAGACAGCAATGTCATCAAGAGATTCATCTGCAGGAAGCTTCCCCACCCTTCGTAGATTACATAAGATTTCTGTCAATGACGGTTTCAACTTCACGTATACATCTGAGCCAACAGGATTTGATTTTATGCTGACAGAATTTTGACCGTCCACACACGCCATCCGTTTTTCGTTTCCGTTAACGAGCACCGATGACCTTGCTGGTACCTTTTTTACCATTTCCTGGGGATTTTCACTGCTTGAGCCGATTGACGCATTTCCTGAAACATTTGCATGAAATGCTACATTTGAAATTTTCAATGGGTTTATGGATGGGGGAAACGTTGGCCAAAGCCCCCCCCCCCCCCCAGAGATGACCCAATTTGCCAATCTGAGCACATGGTCGTGATTCAGTTATAACTGTCCCCTGATATGCCCGCGTGGTATTTTGTAACGCCTTGATAACTTCATTTTCTTCACAGGTAGTTTCGTCTCCTTTTGCTGTTTCAAAGTCTTCGGCTGTACACTGATAGTTGACCTCCCTATTTTCCCCGCACACTCCTGAAATCTGTCGCCCTGGTCGTACAGTTTGTTGAGTACATTCACGTTTTACTGGTTTCAATCCTCTGCGCTTTAGCATCGACAAACAATAGCCCGTAATGTTCCTCACTTTTTGCAAATCCATTCGGTGAAGATCTTCAACGACACTTAGGATTTCTTGAACCTCGTATTTGCTAAGCACTTCTATGAGGTGATCACCTATATCATCCTTTCCAGCGACTCCAGATTGGTAAACCATGCACAGACTTTCTGCAACTCTTGCATCCAATCCGAGTCGAGTAAATTCAACGTACTTTGCTGCACACAGTTGGGTTCGTAAATTTTCAGTCGCGAGATATCGTTGAAGCATTTCATCAGGCTTGGGTTGTGTACATTTTTCCACTGGCGCTCTTAATTCTTCACTGAATTCTGGTTTTCCGCTAAATTCTCCTGTCTTCGCTATAATTTCGCCAAGTAAATCATCACTCAACAGTGAATTCGCATATCTTGGCAACTCTCTCCGATGTAAATCTTCGCAAATGCCCTTCCACAGCGACACTGCTTCTGTATTCTGACTTTCACACTTACGGGTTATCTCGTCTATGATTTCAGCAACTATACGGCCTCCATCAAGTACATCATCATCTTTTTCCATTATTTTCTCTTGTCCAACTCCCACACCACATCCGTCATATTCCACTGCTTTCGTCTGTGTCTCATTTGCATTTTCCCATTTGGACTCGTTCGACTTATTGCATGTTTCTTTCCAATTTCTATTCCATAGTTCCATTTCCCTTTTCATATCCGCACGCATTTCGGTAATTTTATGGACATTATGTACCGTTTCCTCAACTTCACCATGGCATGATTGTCCAGCGACGTCTTCCATAATTTCTACTTCTGACCTTTGGTCTTCATTTGTACATTCCTTACCACTGGAATGTTTCGTCTTGACATCGTCGGTGTCTTTCATCCCCATTCGATGATCGCCCGTTAAAATTACTGATGATCTGTTGTTCCTCTTTCCATCAACGTCTTCGTTTTCTTTCCTTCGTTCATTTCGTGCTTCAGTGAACAAACTAACCTCTGCTTCAGTGCCTTTGTTGTTCTCAACGGATCTCAATTTCCCGGCCTTGATTGCCACACTATCCGGTTCAGTCGGTCTTGAAGTTACATTTTTCGGTGATGTCGACGTCTGCCAGCCACCGCACCATATTCCAAAAACGTTTTGCTCAACCTCGATCACTTGTACCGCGTTCACCTTTTCAGACTGAATGCGGGTATTCGATTCGAATTCGTTGTTGCTTCTTTCTGGAGTTTTCTGTTTCTCGTTAAAAACGTCAAAGAGGTTCAGCTCAGCAGGTTCTTTAGTTTCAGTGTTTACTTCCATTTCCTTTTCAAAAGTTGGAACAGTTCCACACAGAAACTCCTCTTCGGCGACATTCGAATCTATTTCATCATTCTTGGAGGTCACTGTGGATTCTGGTTCTTCACGTGTGCCACTTCGATGTCCATCATCACAGCTCCGATACCAAACATCACTTTCCCTCATTTCGCAGTTGCTTCCAGACTCATCCTTATCCATCAAATCTCCTATGGACTCTGCCAAAATTTCTGTGTCTTCATCACTCACAATATTTCTATTCCGCGATCCTGCGTGTGTATTCCCGTATCCTCCTTCGGTGATTAGGCGAACACTTAGGTTTGCGTCTCCGACCTGTAGTGAATTCAAGGTATTTATGGCTTCATACAAACCCTCCGTCTCCCTGTCAAAACTCACAAGAGCCACGTCACCTATCTTCTCGAGGTGCACCACCTTACCATAAGCAGAAAACAAGTCTGTGAGCGTTTCGGTTAGTTTTAATCCCAAGCCAACCATTTCAAACTTTACTTTAGGTTGATACCAGACTCTGTTTTGAGTCGTAGCCGCAAGGCCAACGACTTTAGGTATTTCACTACCACACTCTTCCGATACATTTTCCAAGCATTTTTTGGTATCAAGTCTTTCCGGCGATTCTTCCTTATTTCTTCGGTCGGAAACTCCTTCTGAGTAATAATGAGCATTAGGTTCCTCAAACAGTTCAGTAAGTGGCAAACCGTGTTTGTAACAATACTTTATCATTGCGACTCTGTAGGACAGTAGACTTGAACATTCTCCAAATTCTAAAAATTTCGCAAGATTTAAACTGATGGTTAGTTTTTAAAACCTTAATCAAAGGAGATAGTTTTCGGGACAGACCGGGTCTTCGAACCTCGATTTGGTAAGCTGATACCGACATTCCTCCTTTAAGGATCGGTAAAATGAAAATGAAGGCAATCGTGCGTTTGCGAAGTTTATTTTCGTTTAGTTCGCAAAATTAATTTTAGCCAGGAAGAGTATGCAATACATTACTGAATTTTAAAAAAATAGGTCTGTGGGACCTGTGCTGATTTAAAGAACATGCACGCACGCACGCACGCAATGTTAAATGTGTTCTTTTTGGAATGTACATAAATTAATAAATAACACGCATGCATGCACACACGCACACACAGATCTACCTATGTAATATGAATATGGATTACCTGTGTGCACGCACACATGCACGTGTCGTGGGGCGTTATCTTGACATTATCGGGAAGTTATCCTGGGGCTTATAGGGGGGTACCTATCATTTTAATTTTGGGGTATTGGAGATGGCGCCAAAAGGCAACATACTACTACAACCGGATATGACATCACAAATGAC